>JAANSM010001410.1:0-18822 GCA_036850725.1 Orchesella villosa
TATAGTTTGAATATTCCAGAGAAATATTGAGATAATTTTACACTAACAACTATATATAGACCATGCACTTACTAGCAATAAGCTATCTACTTGAGGCAATGATATTCCAAGTAATATTGAGAACATCTTGAATTTCATGTTCTCCCGTAATCGCTAAGGCGGTCGAATTATTGAGACATCAGGACAGAATCAGAAAGAGGATGAGCCCAAGAAAAATAAGAAAAATTGCAAATCTGTAATATAGAATTTGCTCGATTCTTTTGTTACAAGAAATACAAATTATATAAAGATATATATCTTGAATATATGGGTGTTTGCCGTGTGTGTGACGTTGCATTAGTCTTTTTCCCAGGCATATCCGGTAGTAAAAAAATAGGGATCTCGATAAGGTAACATTCATTGAAGCGCTGCAATTTAATGTTTAGTTTCTTCCTTCTTGTATCCATTGCCAAAAATGGGAAACCATTTATTTGAGGATTTGGCAATTTACATACATTAATTCCATTGTCCTTGGACTTCATTTTGGTCTATTTATAGAAAGGAATGGAATCTGGAACTCTGTTAGAAGCTATAAACAATGCCATCAGTTAAGAGAGATGCACAATCGACCGTCAAATCAATCCCTCTTCAGGAGGAAGCAAACTCTGTTAATGAAATCAGGCTAAACTATATAGCCTCCTCCTCACCAAGGACGAATGTATGCTTGTGAACAAAAGCATGATAATGACTTTACTTTCTAATAATTATTTTACAGAAAACACTGTTTGTTCTCGTTTCTAGCATAGCAGTTTATTGGTTTGTGGGTGGGATATGTGTTAGTATATGTAAGTGTGGGTGCCCTGTACAGATTATTATATTATGCATTTACAAAACTTGAGACCACCATAACCACTTTATATAACAACATAATTGTGTAATGGCTCTATTTTCGGAGAGTTCCTGCCAAACTATTACACAATACGGAAAATAAAAGTAGGTTACCGCTCAATTAACAATGTTGCACTTTGGATGCCATAACTGATTTCCAGGTTACAAATGATGGTAATGCTATTTTATTATTAGCAAAAGAACAGAGGAATAAAGAGTGCACCAGTCCAGTATACAAAAGTTTAGCTTGCGGTACTCGAAGGTCTTATCTCAATCTGGTAGTTATGTACTGGCCTGGCATACACGTATAATCGAATTTCACCCGTCTAAAACAGAAGGACTAAGAAAGGCCATGGGTTAAACTAGAAAAACTTTTTTTCACGTAACATTGTTTAGGGAAAATCAAATATTTTTTTATAATGTCTTATCGCTTATTTCAACCATTCAATCCTTATGCATCTTATTGCATGCACCAAATTGTAATCATTAACTTCTCAAGAGGGAATTAAATGTGTCTGCGAAATTTCACAATGCAGCACATACATGCTTACTACTAGCGTGCAAATTTCAAAGTTGACTTTGCCGATCGAATCTTTGAAAGTAAGCCCTTTTCGTCATCAGCCATAAATGCTCTGGTTCATTTTCCATTTCCCGAAATAGAATTAAATTCAAATTCAACAAGATTCAATACCATAAGTACTTTTCAGTTCCACTTTATAAAAACTGAAGTCCTCAAGTCACAAGTATGACATTAGTGGTGGTTTCTTTCTATATCTGCTTTTAGTGGTAGGATATATTGAATGATGAAAGTGGTGAAAATATTTTCAGAACTCCAAAAATAGACTTTTCCCTTGTTTGAATGAAAGACTACGCCAGTGAATCGAATGATTTGAATGAATGAGAGGGTTGGTAAATGTATGTATGACCCATATAAACATATAATATAAATATCCCTATTATATAGCTTGTAATGGAAGAAGTCTGTCTGCAAATACATATTCACAATATGGTGGTATCCAGCAGATATATCTGTCTCTTATAAAGATATATCGTATTTTTACTAACAAGATCATAAGTTGAAAAACCCAAGGAGAAGAAAAAGGGGCAATCTGCAGTGCTCTATAAAATTCGTCTGGTTGATGTAATGGCATATAGATCTTCACACAAGCATAGTATAGAAATTGGTAATGCGAATTGAGAGAAATCGGTGTGAAACCGTGAAGGAATTCAAGATTTGGAAATTGTTGAATGTGAATTTTTTCTATATCCACATTATTCTAGTTTTTCACACACCACAAGCTAGCATGGAAAACCAAAAAAAATGTTGGGCAGTAAAACTGCCTACTCTATATTTTTACATGTCTTAAACGGATTACTGATGTATAAAAAATTCATGTAACTTGGAGTGGATGTAGATGAATGAAGTAAGATATTGCTTGTAGCTTGCAAGACATATAATATTAAGGTACCCGTTTTAGAATTGACGATGGATAACAATGTAACGTGCGCATACAATTTTATGCGTTTGTAATGCAATTTAACAAGGGAGAGCACTCAAAGCGCTATTGCTAACGAACGAAATCATAAACTGGACTTGACTAAAAAGACGAAAAAAGTTGAAGCAAATGCTTTAGAGCATTTTGTGAAAAAAATATTTACCACAACTGAGAGTTGTATAAGGGTGACTGATTGCAATTTAAAGTTAAAAGATACGCCAATAATCCTTGTGCTTGCGGTTTGTTACAAAATGAGTTTTATTTCATACTTGCGGGACTATAGTATACGCTATATACTTGTTTTACGAAGCTTGATATCCTATGACAAAGATAAATTTTCGCTACCAGTGGCCAGAGGCATTAACCATTGAGAACTTTAATTCGCTAACGTAAGTGATATTGATCTAGCATTAGCAAATTTCCGCCCAAACCATTTAGCACATTTTGTGCAGTCATTCGCGTTAAGTCGTTTTGTACTTTCGCTCATTGACTACGGTGTCGTAACGTAATCTTGAAATTTGACGACTATTGCTAGAACATTGCTTTTGAAGTAATGGATTCCTCTACTCCCAGCCAAGTTAAATCACTCAAAGCATATATACCTATGGATAAATCCATTTAGAAATTTACCAGACATTTACTTCTTCTCAACATAGAACGGTTTGAAGGGCTGGTTTTTTTTATTTAACTCAAACTCAAGGAGTACCATTCCATTCCATTTGAACATTTCACACATTTGGGCATTTGCAAGTATTTCTTAAGTTCACAACTGCAGACGATTTCAAACGGCGAACATACTCAATCACATTGGAAATCAAAAGTGCCTGTGAATGTGAGTCGTCCAATTTTATGATTGCAGAAGTGTAGTGATACTTCATACTATATATGCAAATGCAGAGACGGTAAACGTTCCGTGAGCTGCAAATTCGTAACCAATAAGCTGCAATTACTTTTAGCAATTACTTGTGTTTTTGCTTCAACTAGTACGTCAAGAGTTAATAAAGATTTACATTCCACCTACTAATTATTTATTTAATCTCATATAGTCTGAAAGTTTTGTGAGCTGGAGACAATATAGGTACTCTAGACATGTGAGCATATTCAATAATTAATTACCAGTAGAGCACTCTATTTCAAGATATGATGTGTCACACCTGGCTTTTATAAAAGTTGAGTGAAGTGAAAGGCATACAAAATGTTGCAATTTTTATATATTACTGTCACTCAGAAGCAGGTTGTTGAGTAGAGGCGATGGCCCAATAAATGTTTTATCGGTAAATGAACATGTTAAGGAGAAAGGTTTAGGATTAGATCAATATATGTTAAGTCAGACAGTTAATTTGTCGATGTTGGAAAATACTTGTGAATGCTAAATAATTGTGTTTGACAGTTTCGCTTTGGTGCCTAGTTTATTAAGTGAATGTACATATTTGTATATGATATGTGTTGATTATATACGATACGTTATGTACAAGTTGGACAAGATAGAATACCCATAATCAACATCAAATTACAAAATGAAATGCCTTATGAAAACTTCAGCACAAAATGACGCTTCAAAGAAAATGCATGACTGGTAGCTTTCATCAAACTATTCGATCAAAACAAATATTATTGAAGTTGTCTAATAACTACAAGCTAATTTATTACATTGATGACAACAGCCTGATATTTTTAATGTGTGCTTAATGATAACTTGTACAAAGCATATTAATATTGTACATATAGATTAAGCTAGAATGGAAAATATATTTATTCGATTTACAAATCACTATAATGCATCCGCAAAGTAAATTAAACTCCTAGTTCTGCATTCTGCATGCTTTGTCAATCTAAACAAGTCGAAACAAAAACCTTACAAGTAGTCACGTCATGTCACGGTCATACAATTTTATTGATTATGTATTTCTGTTCTGTTTCTTTTCAAGATTGTACTTTCCAACGATAAAGTAAACACTAAAACTACAAGAAGTTGGTCCGATTTTTTTCATGGAAAGAATCATATAGATTCTGTTTCTTTTCAAGATTGTCCTTTCCAACGATATAGTAAACACTAAAACTACAAGAAGTTGGTCCGATTTTTTTCATGGAAAGAATCATATAGTGCAGTTGCAAAGATATGAAACCTTCCGCAGTGTAATGACTACAAAGCGGAAGTGAAGTCAGTGAAATACATAACGAAATATACAAAGTATGGTAAAAAGGGAAACACTTTTTGCCTTCAAACAATCATCGTAATCAGGGCAATTGTAGCGCACTACTAATGGTCTAAGAAATTGATGGTTCTCTCCCAGCACCAGATAATTATGAATATTGATTAAGACAAACACAACACAGTAAAGCATGCTAGTAACTTCACTCTCTTTATTGAGCAAAGTATACCGGCAAATATTATTCTGAAAGGCGAAGCCTTCTACGGTTTGTTTTGAACATGACGGAAAAGCTGAACAATGGAGCTAACACTAAACATTAGAGAGCTTTCTCTACACAACGTTGTTCTAGCAAGTCTCATAAATAAAACCAAATGGGACACACAATACAACATGCAAACTTTTTGATGTAATTATGCACTCGATTTTCAAGGCAAAACAAACCCCGTGCTGGTCTGTGATTAAGTATTCCTAATCCTATTACTGAGCTGACACTCTTGAGTCATATAAAGTTGTATAGTTTAGTAGGAATTTTTCGAATGTATCTGTTTTTAAGTCTTTTCCGATTATTTCCTTATAAATACTGGGAAATTACATCTCTGAGCAATACGGAAACAATTTCATTCAATGTAGAACTGGATAATGTGATTTCTTGTTCCATCAGCTATAGGTAGTTACAAATGTAACATAGACATAATATTTTTGATTTAGGCATAGCATATTGCTGACATGCAAAAAACTCTCATTTCACTATACTCTCTCATATATAATTAGTTTGCAGTCAGTGAAATATTAGCGAATGTAATGGCAGGTTTTCACAACTGACATGCACCTATACAACACAATACCATATATGTTTTTCAGTTTATGAAATTATGTTGTTGATTGGGAAAACGCTAGGCCTTATAGTGCTAGACATTCAAATTAAAAAATAATCATGCCACTATGATGTCTTACTAGTGTGTGAATGTGAATGCGTGTGTACATAGATTTACGTAGCCTTTTCTACAGACAGATTTACAGGAAACATTAGCCATATATGGTTTAAAGGTTTGAAGGTGTTCTGTTCTATGCTTTACTTTCTCCCAATAAAACTACAAAAACCGAAATGGATACTATTGTATCTTATTGTATATAATTCTATAATAGAATTTTTCGTCAAAAAAGGATTTATTTTTATTGAAATTGGATTGTTATTTATTTTCAGGTTTGGTTTGAGTGACGTGTTTTGGAAATCCGAAGCCAACATCAACAATTCCAACCTACATTCAATATTCCCCGTTGTTATCCCGAAAGTGATTAGTAAAAGAAGAATTATAACAATGATTTTAAAAACCTCTCGTGAAGTGTTATTGAAATGTAGATAGACTCAATAGTTTACTACGTGACATTTTAAAAATATAGTGTATAAAGTAACTCTCAGTTTTGTTTGGAGAAAACTATAAACGAGAGCGAGTGAGAAACGTGCTACTACATTTTTTGTGGAGAATTAGTTCTATTTTAAGTAGCTCCTGTGCAACTATACTTTACCGTATACACACACAAAATCCAATTAACCATGGAACATGCTATGAGATGTTTTGATGCTACTTCGAAATGGCGTACCAAATGGGTTTTCAGCGTGCCCTACATCATTCTACTCTTTGCAACTAATCAAGGTAAGCAAGCAGTGCATATAGAATTTGAGTCTTTTCAATTTATTCAACATGATATAAATAAGCTTACTCAACTGTCTTCTATCTACGGCTTTTCTTCATTCGAAAGTCGAGCAACTCAAGGGAAGCCAATCACCATTACCTTTTAGTACGTAAAGTGGAGAAATATGATTTAGGTATTGATAATAAGTGATGTGTGCGACAAATTATTATTTCCATAACCTAACCTACTTTCTCTTCAAATAGAGTTTGAAGTAGTGAAGGACGAATACATTAATTTTCTTGAAGAAAAGAATCCCCTCAAATCAAATTCGATGAATGTCAATAAACTGTCCTACTTTACAACTTTTTTTTGTAGATAGTTAATTTGCGTACTTGTGAAGAATCTATTCAAGCCTGGTTCTGTTCATGGTGGTGATGATGGAGACTGGAGTGATCGTTTTTACTTTATCTACATAGTGGGGGTTTCACGCTTTGATCTATACACTTTCGAGAAAGGATAGCATTTTCTTGTTTTTCTTTCCTAACACACCATTTTATTGAAATACATAGGAAAAAACTGTTCCGTTTTTGCTTTCGTTAGCACTCCACCTCCTCCTATTTTTGATACACGCTTCTACTCTACTTCTTCCCAAAGTTTGTGAAGTGGATTGATTTTTGAATGCAACGCAATCATGCATGGAAAACACTTGAGAGATGAAAGTGAAAGCGAAGGACATGCACTCAAGTGGAGGTCGAATAAACCATTATGTTCATTATAGAGATAACGCACGATGAAGCTTCATTTGAAAGTCATCATGAGGTACGATTCTTTCACGTACCACTTGCTGGGGTTAAGTGAGTTTCGTATCAAACATATATATATATATATTGTGTATATAGAATTCGTACATATGTTACGAGTAAAGAGCGACTTTTCATGTTCAGCATGTGAAGTGGGGTGGAAAAGATATAGTCACAATATTCAGATATTTCCTCCGTGGGTGTTATGTTATTGCAAAACGCGGTATAATTATATATACGTATTCATTTATAAGAATGTAGCATCAGCATTATGAGATACACACGCTTTCGTTCAGGTTTCTCTTACCTTGCTTCCTCTGTATCCTTTGTCAATCAAGTAGTTTTACTATCAAAAAGATGTAAAAGTTAAATTTAGACTTATATAGCTGAAGTTTAATTTCACACAAGATACTAGATTACAAAATGGGATCACAACTTCTTGGAATTAAATCAAACTCCTATTTCGTTTTAATTAAATGAAGGCTATGCTATTCTTAGCATTTGAATATCTTCAAAGACATAGGTATCCACCCACGCGTGCTCCTCCACCTGAAACACGCACAAGTCCATTTTTGAATTAACTCAGTCTCAGGTAGTCACAAAAACAACTTTCTTGGCTTTTGTTTTGACTGAATCTGAATCACGTCCTTATATACTCATTCGTTACAGATAACATGATTGCAATTTTTAGGAGAGTAAGTGGCCCGTGAATGTCATTCATTAAATATTTTTATCTTGGTTGCTCACCATATATATGAAGCATAGAATAGGTTCCTATTGAGCAGTGCCACTTACTGCTTTCTTTTCCCTAAAAATAATGAAAAACCAGGGACAAGTCGACTTGAAAAGATATCTCTTTTTGTATTCTTAAGTGTATGTATACGACTTTATAATTTATAATGAGAACACGGAGAAACGAGAACGAACGAACCATAACCGTGAGTCAAATATGAATACTTTTCTATATACAATATAGCCAGGGTATAAATATGTGAATGTATAAAATTCCGTATATTTAAGTAGAGCGAGAGATGTGTCCTTTTCCGTTTTATATTCTTCAAGCTCACGCGCTCCCTTCAAACGCAACGACTTGGAAAATTGAAGGATTTTGTGAGGATGAAAAGGAAGGGGTGCTCTTCCTCCAAACAAACTAGAGAGAAGAAGAAAAAAACCTTTCCTTCTTTTCTATTACTGTTGCTTTTGTTTCAAACAATATTATTTGCTTATACTCTATTTTCGTTGTAAATAGTGCTCATTCCCATTCATTCTCTTGTTATATTAATAGGACTCCCTGTTCATGTAGAGTCAGTTGCATTGAGGAAGAAATGACTTCTTGTTCCATGACGAAGGAAATTCTTTTGAAACAAGTTGAACATTACATTGAGTTGGTTTTATATTATGTACCTTTCCTTTATCGTCGCTTCCCTGGCCTTGTATAGCCACAAATGAGTGCACTGTTCCATCTGACATGTCCAAGATCGTTTCTCTTATTTTTTAGTTACATTTTAGTTGTACATTGGGTTTCTCAAAAGAAACTTCTTTTGCAGTGCTGCTCAATATTTTGTGTGTGTGTCTGAAATATGCTTATGGACCCAACTCATATGATAGAATGTAATGTTACTTACCTAAATGTTGAAGCAAAAAAAGGTATTCCAGTGATGAACACTCTGTACTTTCTCCTTCTTCCTTCCTCCGGATATATCAGTTTTATTGAATAGGTATATAGAGAGGAGAAAGTCTCTTTGTGGCAAAAACGCGTTCTTTCCTTCAACAAAACGATTTGAGCCGAAAATGTGACAACATTCTCATCTATCCAACATTTAACATTTATATGAATGTTTTCATGTGTGTAATGTTGCAGAAAAATATTGAGTGCCCCCATTGACATCAAATGGATTTCTTATAAGATTCCATTGTTGTACACAAAACATCCGTAGATTCATAACCAAATAATATATGTACTATAAATAGTATCTAATGGATGGTATGGTATGGGTATATTGAAGCGGGCTTCGTTATTAGCCTTTTAAGGAACGCACACACGAGAGAAAAGTAAATATGGCTACATCATGCCTTTTTCCTATCACGTTTATTATGCCATCGTACTGCTATTTTAAAAGGAATAGTAATAATAATAGGCTTTGAATAATATTTTGTAGACTTGTTGTATTGTCTGATCAGAACGGTTTCCTCCAAACAATGATATCATTATTATCATGATAATGACGCTACTCCAACGCAAATGCATAAATAACATGTCTAAGATACCTAAATCCTTTTCGTCTCGAGGACAAATTTCTTGAAACGTTATACTTATTTGGGGAAATTAAGGTGCTGTAAAAATTTATATGAGTGATTTAAAATAACAACGTAAATCATTATAGAGGGATATATGTAATATTTGTGTTAGGATTGTCTCCAGACTCTTTCTTTGAAGTTTGCGTGTAGAAACGTAGTATTGAAGAAAATCATTTTTTTCGATTGTCTGCTATATACTATTTTTCTGTGTAAAATACAGACAAGTGTATTAATTTTGTAGAATTCATTATTCCTCTTCGTTTAAAACTTTGTTTCCGTTGAGGTTTTTAAGGTTTCTACATACTTCATGTAAGACTGTAACTTGATACGGGGAAGGTCCACGTGATTTTTACGTAGGCCTAGTTTTTGACGAGAAATTTCTAGAAGATCATGAGTTTGAAAACTAGTAGCAAATAATTCTTCGAATAGAATATTCAAATAGAAATTCTAATCTAAATAAATACGTAGGAGTCTTCAAAAACTGTAGGTGACGTGGGATACGTATAATTATTTACGTTTAGAGGCCTATCATATTACCTATATTACCTTTTATGTTTAGCTAGATTTCTATAGTTAATAGTTGATAAGTTAGTTTAGCTAGACTAATGTATATCCATAGCATATAATATAAGCAGGATGAAAACATAGTTATAGTATGTCAAAAACCGAATTTGATAGCCTAACAAAATCTAATACGTAATTGGATACTGTAGGTCATGTTATCAAAATGATAAACGAAACACATAAGGATGAAAACATAGTTATAGTATGTCAAAAACAGAATTTGATAGCCTAACAAAATCTAATACGTAATTGGATACTGTAGGTCATGTTATCAAAATGATAAACGAAACACATGGATAAACATAAACACATATTTGTCTGAAACGTTTCGTTAGTTTTCCTACACAAATTTAATTATCTTTGACTTAGTTCATCATCATTTTAGTTGTTCAATTTACACAATTGCAACAAAACAGTAATTAGTTCAAATTTAGAACTTTAAACACGTATCATTCATTCTGCGTTCTGTTTGCTCGTGTTGTGTGCATAACGCTATATGGGGGAACTTCATCTCCACCGTTTGACCTTTTGAGTTCTGCTATGCTTTATACCTCGTAAACTTCATATAGGTATGTTTGACCAAGCATATTCAATGTTGCTCTTTCAATCCTTGGTCATATTCATGACAGCCACCAATTCGTCTAGCAGTTGGATTTGCATCTTTGCAGATAATATAACATGACATGACGTTAGGATAACTAGAGCAAATCTCACCATTACTCGACTTTCACCTTATTTTCCACATGGTTTACCGACCTCTTGTTGGTTTCCGTACGTTATGCTTATAAAAGCATGATGCGGAAGAGAAAGCTAATATTTCTTTCCAGGCACAAGCAATCCATCAGCTTGTAACCAATTTACAAAATACCAAATTATGCAGCAGAAATATACATGTCAGTCCTATTCCCCTGCGTTTTACTCCAGGTCACAACTTACAATGCATACATTTATACTCCTTTCACTTTTAGTGTTCCGTCAGTTCTATTCCAACCTACTTTTGATGTACTTTACATGAATATATAGACTTTCCTTCATTCTCTCTCTTTTTCGATCATCTCATTTTATTCAAAATAATAATAAAGTTTGAGCTTCATATTTATGTGCGTAGTATCCTTCAAAAGGAAATAAGTTTCCACACACGTTTCATTATTTAAAGGAAAGAAAGCCTTTCTTCCGGTGAAATGAAAGCGGCAACAGGGTATTTTCTCTTTCACAGCGTGGTAGTAAATTTTGAGACTGGCTCTCACAGGTACATACGCAAATGTACATGTTTATTAGCCTCTGAATGGCTATACCTATATAACCTGCAACTGTTTGAAGATTCTTGTCCGGGTTTTGTAACAGTAAAAAAACGATACATCACCTTTCATGTAACATCTAACAACCGACATAGTCCAAAACGTATTAAAATCCAGGCACATATGCTCGATTCAGGGCACTCGTTTATTGAACTCTTTCCCGTTCATTGTACAGGTTATGGTTATGTATCCATAATGCATAATATGGTGTGGTGCCCAAAAATCTACACCATCATGTGCGGTAACCTCAAATCCAAACTGTGTACATTTTGCAGAATTTTGTATGCAGAAACCCATTCCGCTCTGGGAAACATAATTCGCACGCTACTTTGGATATGGGGATGTTTGAAACCTCACACTATACTGCGATCATGCTGTTTTTTTTTCTTTGTTGCAAGCGTTCAAATTGGATGGAATTATATCTAGACTCTATTGCTCAACACTCGGCTGAAATCTTAAGCCGTCCATGCGAGCAAAACTTTTTTGTTTTAAGAATAATAATATCTAGAAACAACCTAAAACTGAATGAATATTATGTGGGTAAAGTCCTTAGGGATTTTTTGAAGCGAAAAAAGTAGACTGTAGTTCTTCTTCCGGTGTTGCAACCACCATGTGTGTTGGTATGTGGTTAACTAATCGTGAGCTCTTTCTTTCATTCACACACGTTACATGTTTAAATAATACAATGTAGAATACCTACATGCTTTTGGATAACAGCGATGACTACTAAATAGACACTAGACCTCTGCTAGATGGCCTAGTTTTATAAAAAAAGTTAGATTACAACCGGAGGGAAAGAGTGGGAAAGAAGGGCACGGATAAAAATATCACGAAACACAAGTTTGTTTTGTAATTTAGAAAATTTACCGTCCCTTGTGGCTACTTGCATCCGCATCTGTCCTCAGAAATAATATGAATGCGAAACCTTAAGTCGGCTGGGGCTGGATTGGCTTTTCTAGAGCTAAATCCGTGTGGAGTGGGGAGAGCTTTAAGAGCATAAGAAGTTCGTGCTCTGCCTCGACTTAAAAGTTTAGTGCTCTCTCACGAATGTTATGTTGTCATCATCTCATGCGGAGCATTAAGAATTAAGAAATGAGTAACACAAAACACAAACCGTGTGTGTATATGTATCCTATGCATTGTACTCCCATTAAGATCCTACAAAATCTGTTTTACAAAAACCATGTTTGAATTGGAGGGGCATGTTGATAAAACGCTTGAAATACCTCGTTCCACGAAGAAGCTGTGCCAACTAGCTTTCATCAGAAATGTTGTAACATTAAGATGAGAACTTAGCTTGACCTACAAATAATACACCGAAGTTAACAGAGGGAAAAGGCTTGCATGCTCAAAAACATTGGCAATTTACACCATACTGTGCGGTGGAAGATTATAGGAAGTCTTCGGGGGCAAACGGCAGATTGGATTTTTGGAATGAGATATACATAAAAGCAACTACTGTTGTTGTATTAGATGATTTTCTGATCTCTAAGCTGCACGAATAATGCATACATGACAAACAATGGATCCCAAAAAAGCTTCCATATATACAGGTCAATTTAGCAGCGGATGGAGCACGGTAATTTTGTTGCTGCTTAATATTCTAGCAGATGAATCAACCTGACCCTCTCTCTTTTGTTTCAGTGGTTTATTTTATTCGCTCAAGGAGAAAATCGAAAGCTTTGTTTGTTCAGCGCTCAGCTCGGCTGAGTCATTGTTTGGTGTTCTGCTCAAGGACGCCAAATCCTTCTGGGCACGGAAGGAAACTCTTGACCACAGGATTGTTTACATTTATAGAAGGAAGTACCTATATAATGTGTAAAGAAAGGGGGATATTAAAACAAAAAGCAAAATAAGAGAACCTAACCAGCCGGTGCTAATTGCGCAGTTTTGACATAAATATGAGGTTGTTAGTATGGTTTGGTGCTCTTTAAGCATGACCCTTATGTTCATGCATATGTTAACTTTGGGGAACTTTCAGCCATGCAATATTAAGGGGTTTGGTTAGAGCAGTAAAAAACTGTAGGAAAAGGAAACCCTCTTGTGTATAAAGGAAACGAGAAAGGCTTTGTGAAACCTAAAGAACATGGTCGCTCTGTAATATTTTTTTCATGCCAGCTTGCCTACATAAAAAAATGCTAGCGATCTAGTTTTTTCGTGAAAGTAAAAATAAAAAAAACATGGTTAGCTTTTGATGACGTATTTATGAATTGTTTGTAATCGTTTTAGTTGTATCAATCATGCTATGCAAATAAATACTTTCCGTCAGCAGTAAAGTTGTTCTCTGATAAAGCTGACAGGATAATCGGCCAAGTCGTTCTATTTTTTGTAAGCATTGTTTGTTATTGTAATCACTATAAAAATGTAATAAATGCATAAAAGTACAAATGTATTAGTCGATAAGTTATACCAAATGTAACGTTGATATATAAAGCATAGATTAGATTTAAAGCTGCTAGCGTATACACTGGATTACTTGGTATTTATGAAAGGTTAAACATGATTTCAGGTCTATAAGAGCTGAGCTAATTTTATTCCTTTACTATTTCAGGAATACATTAAACTTAAAATGCCTTTCGCTTTCACTATTATGAACAATAACTGTTTTTAAATGCATCATAATATTTGATTATTTATAGCGAAATGTGTGGCCTCAGTAACTTCTGAACCATCTCGCATTGTTTGAGTTCTTCATAAATCTTTGAAGCTATTCAAAACTGCAATGTGCACTCCTTTTTATTGCTTTGGGAAATTGTAGAAAACAAATTTTTCCCAGATAAATGGTATAATAAACTCATTTAATTTCTCATTTATTAATACCGTCTTAAGAAATTCAGGGGAAAAAGAGCTCAATTAATGAGCAGCTACCACCATAGTCTTATTCGAAAATAACGTAGTATGAAATTAAAATCTCAATCTTCTCCAATTACTTATCAAGCAAACTGAAAGCTAATGCTTACAACAAACGACACCAAGAAAGGAAAAGAAAGAAAACACTAGAGGAGTATAAATATTTCTTTACCGTTAATTCAGAGCCGACTTAAGAAGAAGCAGTAGAAAAACAGAAGCATCGTCCCTGTGGCATTTTCTTTCCTCCGCCATTTCACTCAAATTTCTTCTTAAAGCTACCAAAGAGTGAGCTTATTCGCTATCCCTTATATTTAAAATGTTTTTTCTCAAGAACTTTACTTTACACCCATACCGACAGCATAGAGAGGACTTTCACTCTCAGAGCAATTATTATTCTACTCGCAAAATAATTTCCATACTGAAATCATGTCCTGCACCGTAAAAAGAAAATTGTTGATGTTGTTGTGTGCGCTACACATTAATCCGAACAACTTTGAAATGGAAGCGCATCGCATGCATTATATATAGTTCAGCGTACGCTCTTAGCATTTACGTGTGTATTCTGTAATGCATTGCGTTTTTGTACTAGCGGTCCATCTTAAACCTTTTTGTTGATGTATATAATTCAATGAACTCCTTTGGTCGGTCTTTTTTCCTTTCACTCTCTAATCTTCATCTTGTAACAATCTACTGAGTTTGCAATGCTGTTGCTGCCTCGTTCACTTCTTTACGGGGAGATATTTGAACCGACTTTCCTCCTCTGTTTTGATCCTACTGTGACAACAAAAACGGACGTGATATAGGTATAAGCTTGAGCACACACTTTTTATGTTCGTAAAATTCGCGTCATGCCATGTTTTGCTTGATTGTTGCATGTAATTATGTGGCGCAAGAGTACAGTTTTAGTGTGTCCCTCGAAATTATAAAAGGATTTATGTATGTATACACCATTTGAGTTTCTGCCAGAATGAGTTTACTATGTAACTCGTCGAGTAAACATGAGCACACACAGAAAGAAGCAGCAGTGTGTGTTTCTCTATAATTTTCATCAAACTCCGAGAAACTGTGTTTGGGACTGTTGTACAGTACAAATAATGCTCCCTATAAATCTACAAAAGGCTTTTGCATCATTCTAGACTGAAAAAGAATTCTCTAAAATAATATATAATCCTTTAGTTACGTGCATTTCATGCTCTCAATTTTTTTTGCACGAACAACACCAGAGAAAAGGACCGACCGACTGGGAAGGAGTGTATATAGTGAAGAAGGGAAGCAAAAAAAAGTTTTTTGGTAGTTGATTTACAGCCATGCATCTTTATATGTATGCATACACGTTTCAGTTTCACTAACATCGTCTAAGCATACATTCAAGTGTGCATAGACTAGTTATTTAATATTATGTTTTGCTTGTCTTCAAGGATATATTATCCAAAAGTCTTTTTTACGTCNACTAGTTATTTAATATTATGTTTTGCTTGTCTTCAAGGATATATTATCCAAAAGTCTTTTTTACGTCAAGGGGACTTCCTTAAGGCATATTTTTTAAAGAAGAAAGGGAAAGAAAGATGAAGCTCTTATGCTCAGAATTAACACTACATTGTGAGCAGAAAGACGCGAGGAACAAGTAAAATGAGCATTGAGCGTGACATGATATCCGTCCGCCTTACTTTCTTCTTTCGTTTCTCCGTCACCCTTTTTCTCTCTTGTCGTCGACTTTTTTTTCTCTCTCTCTCTCGCACACACTTTCCGTTTCACAAGAAAGGACGAAGCATGTATGTGTAAGCAAAGAACACACTCGTTTTTCTCTTAAACTTGCCAGTTAATTTCATTTTTTTCAAACACCAAATTCTTCTTGTTCCATTTTCACTTTTGTTGAAACCTGAAAAGTATCCTTACCTAAAACTTGTAACATTTCTTGTACATTCATACACATATACATGCTATATAAGATTTTTTTTATATATCTAAAAAAGTATTGTTATAAGAAGTGGCCGCACATTTTGGCAAGTTGACTTTTGGTTGAAGCGCAACAGCCACAAAACTCACACAGACCGGATGGAATTGCCAAGTCAAGGTCAAAACAAATGCCTACAAGTTTGATTGTAAGTTATTATTTTGCAAAAAAAAAGGGTGGAAAATCGACCTGGAAAACGAGTTTTCTTTACCCAAAAACTCACACGCTCTCTCTTCTCATGGTACGACAAGTGTGGAAATGTTGAAGTCAAATATGTGATTGTTAGAAGAAAAACATTGGTAAGTGAAAAAACGAATAAGAGAAGGAATGATTAGTTTCCAACCAGTAATAAATGGTCTTTTTTAATGTTTCCTTCATGTCGTTTTTAAACTTCAAGACCGAGGATATACACAAAAGTATGTATTACATGAACGGAATTGAGAACAGCAGCAGGTTTGCGTGAAGTGTCATGTCATGACCGTGCGTCGTGTGTAGATACTCACGCTGTTCACATGTATTCTCACGAGAAACTCTTACTGCTGACCTTCAAATTGGACAGTAATGGACGGAAAGTTTACTGATTAGTGGTTATTTGAGAAAATAAGAGTTTCTTGGTGTCAGGAAATACTTTAAATGGCTTACTGTTTTTCACAAAACCTTATATACTCCATAATATGACTCCATGTTGCAGCTGTACCTACGTGTATGCAGTACCTATGCACATATTTTGTTTAACGGTATTAGATTTTCGTTTTATTTTTTGCATAGCAGTCTCATCTGGGGAACCAATTGTGACCTATTTCCGTAAAATATAAAAGCCTATTAGAACTTTTTATATATAGCTAGCTAGATGCATAGTTTCATACACAGCTATTTACTCGTTTAGAGGCGTACTTATGTTTATTCAGTGCCTATACTAACCAATATGGCATATTAAAATTTGATTTAAAAGTCTAAATAAAAATCTAACAACTAACAAAAGATGTGAAATCATGCGATATGATGTATTCCCAACAGTCAACGTATGAGCATTAATCACAACATAACATAACATGGCAAGAGAGAATTAGCAAAAAAAGCAATAAAGTTGTAAAACGTAGATTGTAACGGAAAAGTACACCATTTGCTCAAGCCATATACTTATGAAATATAAATGGAGCTATAATTTCCTCAATAAAAAACCCAGCTTTTCACTCATGAATGGCTTTTTTGTCAACAGGTTACAGGATTGTAAGATTTACGATCCAAATCCCACCTATTATTTTATCGTATAAAAAATCTGTAAAAAGGGCTTTAGGAGCTTTTGAGTTGCAGTGAAATTTCTGTTGGTATACTCAACCGAGCCAAATACCATCAGTGACGGAAGTGGGTCAGGGCAGGGAAAAAATGTCAATCAATCAATGATACAAAATAATGTAATACACTGCTTCTCCACTAAATTCCCCTGTAGGAGCGCGTGCAAGGTTTTTAAAGTCAATATTCCAGTCCTCCTGTGTGATACGAAAAATCCATAAAAATCACATTTACTTATGTAAGTTAAATATATGTATGTTCATACATCTGGAGAAAAAAGGAAGTCTTCGGATCAGAGTAACTGGAACTAGCTATGAGCGAGAGAGCAGTGCAATGACGTACCACGTTTACTTGTTTTTGATCGACCATTCATCATTTTATCACACTCTTACGAGCTGAAAATCGGTTTGCCGGCAGCGGCAGCAAAAGAAGACTAGGGGAGAACGCGTTTCGAGTGAAATAACAATTTTTTTCCCTCATTGAATATAAAAATATAACTGTCACAAAGCTCAAAGCTGTGCTCTTTTTCTTTTTATTGGGAGAGCAAACATCATATGAGATTCAGTCTATTAATAATGCATCGAATAATGTTACCAAAGATTATATGTAGGTCGAGTCGATGTCTAAACATTACTATTATGTACATGTATAAGTATATATAAAACAGTCTCATATGATGACGGAGAAAAACGGGACATCTTATCCTTATCCCATATAAAACTCTGCATCAAAAGGCTAGCTCCAGTGTTGCATGTTATATGTTACAGTGGACACGTTCGTTCTTGTCGTACGTTTGAAGATGGAATGGGAGTGGAGTAGTAGCCTAGAGCGTTATAAGGCGCTTAGACGTAAAAAAAGTACTTTTTAAAATCGCTCTACTTCCAAGAAAAACTTGGAGTGTACTGAGAAATACGAGACGGATGAAGTCAAGATCAAGTTGTGTATACGTGATAAAACGTGTGCTGCTACATCCGTCTCCTGTATAGTTATATATACACATCATTTTATTATATCATATCATATAGAAATAAGTAACGTACGGAGAAGACTAGAAAAGGTAGTACCTAAATCATCCTTGTCTAAATAGATAGGTATGGTACATGGTACTACTACATCTGTCCCCTTACTCCTTATTCATTTTTTGACGGATACCATCCGCTTCCTTTTTACTCCACTTGCTTGGGACTTGATTGCCCACGACAATTTGCTGGAATGCCATGTGATGATGATAACAATGACGGCAAAGCTTATAATCGTCGAAGCAAAAAGGAAAAGTTGAAAGAAGAACGAAAAGAGAGAAGAGATCCCCCTACGCCTCAAGGGAATTAAATCATCTTTCCAAATTCTCAACCAACTAAACCATGTTCCAGCAGCCTTCATGGGCTACGTCAAACCCAAAGAGAGCAAATCAGTGTTGCAATCGCAGCGAATAGAATTTTATATATGATGTTAAGTAGGTTCATGAGTATAACTGCCTTATAAACTATGAGAGTGGTGATGGTGAGTGAACGAGAGAGAGATGAATCGAACACGAAATGTAAGCACTGCTCCTCTCCCACCTCCCCAAACCGCAGCACACAGCTATTGTGGTGCAAGGGCAGACTGAGAGGAGAA
>JAANSM010001411.1:0-18820 GCA_036850725.1 Orchesella villosa
CACAAGAATGTCCAGAACAAGAATAGCAGTAACACCGAACAAAAATGCAAAAGGAAAGAGAAATATTGAGAGCTTGCGTGCAATGTGGTGGTAGTGGTAAGTATTGAATTTGATGATAAACAGGAGTAATGTTGTATATCTCTTAGTTTTTAATGAACTTATCACACATATTTACAAACATTTCTTTCATCGTTGAGAATAGAAGCACCATATCCTATTAAACTGCGATATAATTTAACGCACATAGTTGTTATGATATTAATTATTTTATTAACCTGAATTAAATTAAGATACAAACCATAAATTTGATCCGTTTCAAGTTTTCGTATATACATCATAATTTATAAGCAAGAATTCGTATCACGATGAAAGTGAAGTGATTTAGAATTTCAAATTAATAGTATGAAAACCTATTTACCAAGAATAAATTTAAAAATCAAAGACGTTATAATATTAATTATTTTATTAACCTGAATTAAATTAAGATACAAACCATAAATTTGATCCGTTTCAAGTTTCGTATATACATCATAATTTATAAGCAAGAATTCGTATCACGATGAAAGTGAAGTGATTTAGAATTTCAAATTAATAGTATGAAAACCTATTTACCACGAATAAATTTAAAAATCAATGACGTGGGTAAATCAAAATTTGTAAAAATTAGTACGATAAAAAATGTATGACTATAAATCGTATGTACGACGAAAGCACGTATTAAGAAAACTAATCAGCAACAGATCCTATTGAATGTTAATCCGCTGTTAGCAAATTTAAACCTTCCTATAAGGCAGCCTTCCCAAAGTTTTCAACAATGCTTTTGGCTTCTGGGATTGAAGGGTTTTCCTGCAGAAGTTTGATTATAGATTAAATACTATTGAAGTAACATTAGTTGATCATTCAATAATATTTTAGTTATAGAAAAACTTACCCAAATCTGAGTGAAATATTTTATCTGTATAGTAGTCTCCTCGTTATACGTTAGCTTGACACCTGCGCGGATGATGATCGGAGTGAAGGGTTTGATGGTTTTGAAAGAATTGGCATCCTCTCCCCAGAAATATACGCTTAGATCACATTTTGCAATATGATCATCCACGTAAATCTCAAGACGCGTGACTACAGATTTTGTAAGGTCAACATCCTTTACTTTGGTGACAATCGCCATAATATCTAGAGATAGCACATTCTGTTTAAATTCAAACACACAAACATCGCGTGGTCTATAAATAACATACAGATACTGGTTGCGTCCGGGACTGCACATATGTCCTTCAGGTCAGTGAAGCTAAATTTAATTTTCTTAAACCCGTCATCATTAATCCTATCAACAGTTGATTTTCCCGATAGTATTATTTCGGGATCCCCACCTTGATATCCAGGACGCTCAGTGAAGTTGTGGAATTTGTAGACGACATTAATCTACATAGGACACATTGAAGTATAAAATTAATTTCTTAATTCTTTTATGTAATTTTAAGTTGCAGTTTTACCTCTAATTCCTGAAATTGTTTACAGAATTTCTGAAACACCTTCATAGTCCCTTCGCCAGAATCATCCATCACACCGTACTCTATACGGGCCCCTTTTAGACGTCTAGGACAGACACGGACCATGATTTGTTGATTCCTGATAACCAAAAAATATATCAAACTCTTATGCTATATTAAGGAATGATTTTACAGAAAAAACCCAGATAAGCACTACTATCGGTTACAATTTGTTACCCCTCAATAAGCTTTAAATCTATGAACTTAGTAGCAGCCCAACTAGGTATTTTTGATTTTGAAGTGCCGATTATTATAAAGTTCCCTTTAATCCCATAAATCAATTTTGTGATTTCAAAGTAAATCTTACCCTCATCAACTTCGGGGCGGGTGAGTTTACCCAAATTTCCTTGAGACATTACTGTCTATCTCTCAAAAGACTAATCTAGAGGACAACAGGCACCAAAACATGATTAGTAATATTACAAAAATAATTATATTTAAAACACCCGGAAATTGAATTAAATACCGCGTTAACATAAACGAACTTAAACACGAGTTACTAGTTAATTATCTCAATCAAACTACCTTTAAAACAAAAAATAAACGGACTCCTTATTTAAAGCTTAACCAAAACCTACGAAAACTCAAACTGATTGTCGCAGATGCTTACTGTTCATGGAGGAGTATTCAGAATTGTGTTTGTGGTGTTATTTATGGAGTGGATAACTTCATGAAAATCAAATTAAATCTGTTAGTAAAGAAGTGTTATGCAAGAAAAGTTAAAAGACAAATTTGAGAAGTCAAGATTTAAGGTGTGAAGAGAAACTTCCAAACTCGAAGATCGTGAATTTAGGATTGAAATTATGTCTGACCTTTCAATATAGAGTCCTTGCATATGTGCTTCCGCTTTTTATACGCGACGAATGGTTGCTACATTGTGTTAAAATAGCAAAGGAAAGCAAGGGGCTACACAAGGATTCTTACGCACTGAGAAGGTAACATCTAATTTACATTAGTTTAGGGATCATCTTAATATGGACATCAAGATTTAGGTATCATGATGATTTAAATAACTGCATACATGAGGCAAAAGGCAGCCTCAATAGAGGGTATGAACAAATAGTCAACGTTTAATCTTGTGTTTTCAAATCAAATTTAAATTGAAATTTACATATTATAATAATTATACATCAATAAGTAAATGACCCAAATTTTTAGGTTTTAAATCGATTTAAATATTGTTTCACCTAATTTCAAAGGAAATCAAGCCAACAAGAATAAGACACGAGATTCTCATTATACATTCACAAGGTTTCTAACAACTTCAACGAATCAAATTGAGGTTAAAACTCTAACGAACAGGAAAATAAAATGAACACTTCATCTGTTCTAAACGCACACACATGCACTCTAAACACGTTGAGCACACCAATTTACACTCAAAATTACCCTGTAAAAACTATGACGGACATAGAGTCCGCACAGAATGCAATGAATGAATTAAACGCTGCAATGAATTAAATACAATATGAATTAACCTACAATTTGATGCAGGAAGCAACACAAGAATTATAATAGTAAGCAAAATCTGGACAACTAAAAGATATTATCATTATAAAGGATATTATACTTTACTACTGCTTGCATATAACTTCACAACCCTGTTAGTATGTGCAATTCGATCAAATCTAACTACACGTAACTGGTTGGGCTAACTGGATTGAGTAACCGGTTTGGGTATTTGGTTCTAAATAATCCGTTTTGGTAAGTCGTTTGGATAACTCGTTTGGGAAATTGGTTTGGGAAAATGGAATTTGTATGAATATGGTATGCACAGGGAATCTATTTTAAAGAGCTCGACTCCAGTCTAGCTAAATATTTTTAACGAGCTCAAGTACGGTCTAGCTCAGTGGTAGTGTGTACAGTAATTAGCTTGACTCAGCTCTAGCTCAATGTTAGTGGGTATGGTCTACATCAATGCTCACTCCTGACCTGAGATTGGTCTTAGAGTTTAAGTTGAGTTTTGTGAGCTGAGTTTTTAGCACATATATTAATTCAGATGCAAAACGGAAAATTATTGAGCTATTTGAATTCAATAAATTGTCCAGGCATTTAGTAATACATTTAGCATGAGTCTAATTAATGTTTATTTTGTTTTCATATTTTGAGCAGTGGGTCTTGGACGGTTAGTAACAGTGTATTCAGAATCCGTTTATATCTTTCGCGCCTCTTCAATAAGCTTTCGTTTGAGATATTTCTCGACATTATACGACTTGACGTTTTGGAGATATGGCGACAATCCCACAACATTGACTCCCAGAAATTGTGAAATTGCTTGCTTTCGAATTTTTTATCATGTTTTGAAAGACCTTTCTCCCAGATCTTTTCCATATCTTTCGTACACCTTCAATTAGCTTTCGTTTGAGATATTACTCGACATTATACGACTTGACGTTTTGGAGGAGATGTGGCGACAATCCCACAACATTGACTCCCAGAAATTGTGTAATTGCTTGCATTCGAATGTTTTATCATGTTTTGAAAGACCTTCCTCCCAGATCTTTGACCTATCGTTCGTGCACCTTCAATTAGCTTTCGTTTGAGATATTACTTGACATTATACGAATTGACGTTTCGGAGACGTGGCGACAATCCCACAACATTGACTACCAGAAATTGTGAAATTGCTTGCTTGCGAATTTTTTATCATGTTTTGAAAGACCTTTCTCCCAGATCTTTTCCATATCTTTCGTACACCTTCAATTAGCATTCGTTTGAGATATTACTCGACAATGTACGACTTGACGTTTTAGAGGAGATGTGGCGACAATCCCACCACATCGGTTCCCAGAAATTGTGTAATTGCTTGCATTCGAATGTTTTATCATGTTTTGAAAGACCTTTCTCCCAGATCTTTTACATATCTCTCGTACACCTTCAATTAGCTTTCATTTGAGATATTTCTCGACATTATACGAATTGACGTTTTGGAGATGTGGCGACAATCCCACAACATTGACCCCAGAAATTGTGAAATTGCTTGCTTTCGAATTTTTTATAATGTTTTGAAAGACCTTTCTTCCAGATCTTTTCCATATCTTTCGTACACCTTCAATTAGCTTTCGTTTGAGATGTTACTCGACAATATACGACTTGACGTTTTGGAGGAGCGGTGGTGACAATTCCACCACATTGGTTCCCAGAAATTGTGTAATTGCTTGCTTTCGAACTTTTAATCATGTTTTGAAAGACGTTTCAGAAATAGAGAAAGTGTGGGGTATTGCGAAATGGTTAATGGGAAATTTTGAATGTTAAACGCGAATTGATGATTTCATGAGTATGGTTTAATTGCTGTATTTGTTTATTGAACGTGAATTATTTTTTATTAATGGCTTGAATTTGTGATGATGATGTCGATAAGAATGACAAAGATGAAATGGGAAGAATATATATAAATTGCTAAATTTAAGTAGGTAGGTTTTTAATGCATTAAAACAGGCCTCTGGCACACACACAATTAAAGACATAATGTCATATATATAAATATGATAAAAATAAATTATATATACAAACATAACTTACGAGGATCCCCTTTCTAGGTGGCTCCTCGTTACTTGGGAGGGTATATCTGGACATTGCATATTGTTAACGAAAATTTCAATCATTCATTCAGACAGAAGCTACGTAGATGCATGGCATAACGTATAAAGGCGCAAATTTCATGAATAGCTTGACAATCGTATCTACGGAGGAACTCGTGGAAAAAACGTCGATTGGGTACATTGTGACTTTTGAAAATGGGATAAGCTAAACGTAGGGGCTGCTAAATTTAAGTATGTAGTTTCTGTATTATGTTGTGTTGATAATGATGATTATGATAGTAAGAAGTAGAAGAACACGATAATGTTGACATGACCTAATGGTCATCATACTTCCATTTTCTTGGGGCAATTGAGACTCGTCCAAGGATGTGTAATCAATTGATTAATAATCTGGATTATTTAATCCGATTAGAGATTATTTAATCCTTAATCTAAATCTACGGGATATTCGAGTTTGATTTAATCCCTAATCTTTAATCTGAAAAGCTTGTTAATATAGTTTAATCTCTAATCTGATTAAAATATTCGACGGATTAATAATTTACATAAAAATACCCGTTTTATACATTCATATCATGTAAATTTTGAAATCATTTGAAGGATTAATGCAATTTACACTTATTTATTGCACTATATTACTTCTGTTTGTTGTCCTGTGACTTACATTTGTATTTTTCCAGGTACATATAGGCAAAATTTGACATTTCAGACCATTTAATCAACTATTTAATCAACCATTTAATCGATTATTTAATCTAGAATCTAATGCTGCTGGAAGAATTTTAATCTATAATCAGATTAAATATTTGTAACAAATTTAATCTCTAATCTATAATCAACGTCCCAAAAAAATTAATTTTAATCTTTAATCCGAAGGAAAAAAGTCATTGATTACACATGCTTGGACCGTAAAACTACTTCTACAAAATGTCAAAATCAATATTTGAAGAAGCTGCATCAAACTTAAAAACATGCGGATGAAAAGAGAACTCCTCCATTTTTATATTGTCTTCAAATGTTGAAAGACAGGGAGTGAAACCTGCTCGAGTTGTAGTGTTTGGTGGTGGAATGGGAATGTTAATGCGCACAAACTCATCTATTCGCATATGAGGAGGGTCTTTTTCTGGGGGGACTGGAGATCCTGCTCTTACTGGAGTACCTGCTCCCTGGTGTTGAGCAGCACCTCCAGAGCGTCTCCTTCGTCTCCAGATCCTCCCTTGGATGACTCCTCCTCGCTCATTATTTTCAATAATGAGCCAACCGAATAGCCCAAGACATGTAACCAAAATTGCAGCAAGAAGTACGACAACAGCTATTAGCAAACCATAGTAACTAGTATCTATAAGTAAAAGAGAAAGTAATGGGTTGAATGAGAACGCTGGCTCACAATAGCATGTACATATTAGCAATGCGATAAATAAAAAGTCTATTGGGTCGATGCCATCCTTTTTTCCACTTATATCAATATGCTAATCTGCCTCTTTTTAAATCTATTTACACTGTACATTTATTTACATTAGTCTCATCTCCAGTAAGGAATTGGTTAAGCAAGTCGGGGAATTTTTGTCTTACAAGTTCAAATAACAAAACCACCCCTAGTACTAAGGTCATAATAAAGGGTATCCAGCACATCATCTGAGATATCAATAGTAAAGTAGTCTCTATGTTTTCTAAAATAACTATAGAGAGTTGCAGGTAAACTGGCAATGTACATTGGTTGATAGTGTTTGACATTGCAACGAAATGGGTTTTGGTAGTGCCTTGTTTTGCATATATCATATGCTAATTTGAATGATATGTATAAAACGTCATTTAAATAACTATATGGGTAGCCCCCCATTTTAAATAATACATGACTTGAGATGTTCCCAATCAATATGTAAGGATGAGCATGCAGACCAAACATGCCTCATTAACCGGAACATAAATTCTAATCCATTTTCAATTTCAGGGTTTTTTGGCACACCAAACGATTTTTCGTATTTCAGGAATAAAGTGTTTTGATGCGCACTCAGTCATGCAGCCGGGGCATTGATTTTTTAGAAAACTGTCAAAATATAATTTTGAACTGACTAATACATGCTGAAGTTGGCGGGATGCTGGTAGTTGATATAAATCACGAGTTCCGGAAAGCTAGGGTTTCAATTTTGATTCCACTTCATACTGTTTATGGCAATTCAACCACGTTGTACGTAGTTTGTTAAAATTGAAATAAATTGCTTTGTCAAGGTATTCTTTAAATTTCTCTGAAGACTCACTTAAAATTTGCCTGTGTCGTAAATAAAACTTGTCAAAATGACGTTTACAATTATCGTCTGTACATTTTATTACACATTCCTCAAAATCGCCAAAAAGATGTACTTGAGCACGATCAAAAAACTCCTTTTTATAAGCAAGCGAAACAGGCAAAACTAGGCGTACGAACATGTACCAAGCAAAAAAACATTCGGGGCATTCTGATAAATTGTAGTTCCTGTTCACAAAAACACGGATTTTTTCATAAAGCCTGGAATCACTTTTTTCACAACCACTATCTTTTTCGGGTAGAGGACCACATTCACAATCGTTAGATAATGATTCAACTTCAGATGAAGAAATATCGTCTGAGTTTTTATCTGAAGTTACAGTCATAGACTGAAATATAACGGAGAGGGAATTTTCGGCCATTGATGCCACTCAATGGGCTGAGTAACAATTGAGTTCGATTGGAAATGGGGTGTGCTTTATATACCTTGATCGACAAAAGTAGATGCTGGTATTACATTACTTTCAGGGGTTGAAAAAAATTGAGAGAGGAAATCGTCAGTTTCGGGTAAATCCGTGGGCAAACTGGGCGGTGAGTCGTGTTTGCACATTTGTTACTTTACCTTTATAAACAATGGAGGGCAATGCTAAGTATTGCAAAAAACAAACTGTGCATCCTAAAATGTGATAACTATTACTTGATTATTTTTTTTGATTTTTTTTTTGATTTTTTGATTTTATAAACCTTCAATTCCATTTGTTTTAAATTTCCTTCAAGGTTGTAGAATATTGGGCTATGATATAATACTGATCCAGAACGGGATTCAGAATCGAATGGAGATATTTCTTCAGGTTTGCGAAGCAAACATACATCCGCAACAGGTTCCGTTTGTAAATGATCACCGTAAAAGATGAGTCTTTCCTTTGTTATGTCCCTTCAATTCCCATTCCCAAACAACACACAAAATATTAAGAAGGGACATACCAAAGGCGAGTTAGACTCATACTGAAATAATTTCCGTAAAATATGACATTTAAATTCCCAAAAGGTTGATTGCCGAATTACAGATAGCCGTTTACTTATCATATTGAGCATTCGACAGCCTATCATTGCAATTTCATCAATAATCGAAAAATCAATGGATTTTATTAATTTCCGAATAGACTGGGGAACGGCCATTGTTGGCATTTCATCCAATTTTGTTTTATAGTTGTTGATAGCTAAGGCACTGAAAAGGTGCAGGAGTCCATCATTGAAGCAGGAAGAGCTTCGTGTGATATACATAAATACTTATATTTTTTCTGCACTATGCGTTGACAAACCAATTTTGCTACCCACGATTTTCCTATAACCAAAAATAACAGCAACATTAAATTTACAATGTTTCACCAAAGGCAAACTGAGAAAAACATGAATTCTACGAACCTGAACCTGCCGGGCCGAGCACAACTGCCTACACGCCATGAGTTTGTGCATTATCAATGAGTTTTTCCAGCTGTACCACTATTTTCCGTTATTCCAGGGAGGCTTGGATATAGTTGGCTCCTTTATGGTAAGTTTGTTTAAATGAGTCACTGCTACTCTGCGACGAAATGAATTGTTTGTAGTGGCTTAGTGGTTTACAAAACTCTTTTCTGGATTTTGCTTTATCAGTCACGCTCATTTCCGGCTCTATTTTTCCAAAAAGGATATAAAAGTAGAAGGAAAAATGTGATTGATTGCGTGTCGTTCGTGTTTTACACTGCTTGCAACATTGCTTTGCAATTCCTTTTAATATATGAACCAAAATTAGCATTGCGCTTTCAACTTAACATAAATTCAAGCCAGCTTGTTCTTTCTTCTTCTTTTTTAATTTTTACGGCCACGGATTTTGAGACTCGTTTTATACAAGCCGACAATGGCTGCCATACGGAAACGAATTCTTGTCGGAGACGGTGGAGTAAAATCACAACAGAAGTGTTCTGAAGTGGAATTTCACTGCTTTGATGAGAACTCCCAATCTAGAAATGAGACAAATGAAGACCAAACTCCAGTCCATCACAGTATAGCATCACAACCAGAAAAAAACACAAAGAAACAATGGGGAAACACCCCTAAAGTTATCATAGATCCCATTGCTATTGCAAGGTTTCATACCGAGGAAGTTCCATCCGACAAAGATGTTAATGAAGAGGAGGAAATGGACGAGGAAAATCAAAATACTGATGACGCCTCAAATATAGAAGATCCGGATTTTATTATTCCAAACCATTTTGAGCAGCTAGCTATTATAGCAGAGTATGCTCCTTCATACAATCTCCAAAACCCCTGAGATGATCCTGACTTTTGGGAAACCGCAGATGTATTGGATGGCAGCCCTTCTTTTTTCTTTAAGCTATTCCAGCTTTCTTTAAATGGACAATACTGGATAAAGAAATTAAAATATTTCGCCAATCATTAGCATTGCCTTTTTATCTAACCAATAACTTAATCAATATTTTTTATATAATTGCAATTTCAGGAGTTAATCCAAGCATATTTATAGATAGGGCAAAACATAATAAAGCCTTACTTCAGAAAGTGCTCATTCCTCTTACGGAGAAGATGCAAAAGGAGTCTGCCACCACGGTTGTTGGAGAACAAAAATTTTGGCATCCCGATTGGTCAGTCTTTTTTACCTGCACAAGTGCAATACGCTTTAAAAGGGAAAGCTTTTATTTTAAACCCTACTGCTATAGGGGCACACCCGGAGTAGTCGTCCGTTTATTTCAAGAAAATGAGTGACCATTGCGAAGAACATTGGAAAATGACGAAGAATATGAGCAACACGGGAGCTTCGTAACATTAAGTCTCAATGAATACTACATTATGTGTCAAAAATTAACCAATTATTGAAACAGTAGACAGTAATACAAGCAGAGACTAAAGCACGATGGCAGGCCAGGAGTCAATTCGAAGCGGAAGAATAAACTACCTCAGTTAAGTGCTATCAGGAACATATTACCAAAAAAGCATAAAATGTAAAAAAACATAAAAACTTACGGGATTTAAATTCATTTTTTGAGTATAAATTTGTTTGGCATTTTTATTAGGTTGATTATTCGAGTCTTTATGTGTCGCTCTGATGTCTGAACTACTACTTTGCAGTTGTGCAGTTATGATATTAATTCCGGTATTAACATTTATGTTATGTGTACCTAGTCTGCTTGTCTTACTATTTACTGTGCGATTGGTGTAATGTTCTTGGTTTGCAATTGAAATGAAATTGAGAAATAATGTTAACGAAATGAAGTGAAATAATCATACTTAAGCAAAAAAGAGCAAACTATTACTTACTATTGTTGTTCTTTTTAGTTATGCTTGGAGCAAAGCTAACATTGTTGAGTAAAAAAGGAGTGAGCATCTGCTGTTGCATTCTATTCCCACGATCACGTTGAGGTCGACGGGTTCTTGAAGACACCTGGTCATGTGATTTTGGTGCATGTACTAAAACAGTATAAATTATAATTTTCAGTCTATAATTATTTAGGCGTGTCAATCAATGTGGAACAATGTTACAGACCATCCAACACTTTGTTCGCATAATAACATTAAAAAGCATTAGAAGTCAATTCTGCGTTTTCAAAATAATTCATTCAAAATAACAAACACACAATCAACATGCAAAAGGCACAGATCGCAAGTTCGGATTTTTGGACATGCAAACAGCAATGTCCATAAAGAACAACCAAGCAAAAGCAACAAAACTAGCTTCTTTTTCAAAGGTTTGTAGATTATGCGAACAAATAAACTAGTAATAGCAACTGACCCCAGAATATAGTAATTGTCTCAAAGTCAAAACTGATCTGCATATTATCCAGAACAATTTTCTGGGTTTCATATAAAAGGCACTCATTTTTACTTACTCCCATTATCTTCTCAAACCCTAGAGTATACTCACAATCATATCTCGCCGAGCCTGTAAATTGCAGATAAGCGAATTCTTACAACTTGAAAGCATTCCTTCAGGCTACATGATAACAGTTTAAAATGAAGATAACATGGAATGTTTTTGAAAATAAAGACTTTAGAAGCATCGTAGACAAGTGTATGAGTATAAGATCAACGATCATCTTCACAGCAGACGAAATTCGATACACAGGCCCATGTCTCATCAACAACCAGCTAAGGAATTTAGCCTTCTGAACGGTATGTAAGAAAATTGTGTTTAGAGTTTACCATTCAACTCAATTGTAATAAGCCCATCACCATTATCAGGTTTATGATGTTGTGCATACACTGCACTTTCGATTACGAGCGTATCTAGACGAAAGAAATAAAAAAATTGGAATCCGAATAGGAAAAACTGCACTCTGCAGCGAGCGACATCCTGTTTTGATCAGCACAGTTGATTAAACGAATTCAATGATAATATCTGCAAAGCAATAAAGTCACAAACAAGTCACAAACGACACCCAACTGCATAAAGCCATCACTCCACTCACTCCGAAAGGACAAATTCATCACAATTGTGAAAGCTGACAAGGAAAACACAACAGTAGTAATGAATACCTACGAATATGAAGAAAAATGAATATTTTGATCAGAGAAGGACCGTATACCAAGTTCAACAAGAACCCCACAAAAGATCATGTGCAAAAAACAAAACATGCATGTCAGATGTTACTGGATGAAGAGAAGGTCACACCGGAACGGTATAAATTCTTAATACCACATGATGAAATCTGTCCACGAATGTACGGATCTCTCAATCTGCACAAACCTGGAATTCAATTCAGAACAGTTATAGACTTAGAAAGTCTCCATGTCATCGTCTCAGCATATTTCTGAAGCAGATATTCAAAACATTCATTCAAAATCCTGAATACACCCTTAAAAATACAAACGAATTTGTGGAAAAGATAAAAAAAATGAAAATTGACCCGTTTGAAGAAATAATATCGTTCGACGTTACATCCTTATTCACAAACGTTCCATTAACTGATGTGAACCGAATTGTAGAACGAAAACTAAATGCAAGTCAAGACTAGAAAGTTCATGCACCTAATCTCACTCCCAATGATGTATATAAACTTCTTAAACTGTGTTCTTTCAACTACTTTACGTGGAAAGGTAAATTCTACATTCAGGATGATGGAATGCGAATGGATAGTCCATTAACTCCAGTATTAGTCGAAATATACTTACAAGAAATGGAAACAGAAATAATACCCAAAATTCCATCTATCAAATGTTGGTTAAGGCTGGTAAATGACGTATTTGCTGTTATAAGGAAGAGATCACATTTGAAAATACTGAATGTGCTTCATGAGTACCCTGGACGATTCGACCCGATTCACGTTTGAACAACAAGTGAAGTGATTCAATTAATTTTCTAGATGTCAAACTAAAAAAGGATACGGATGGATCATCAAGAGAACTGTATATCGTAAAACACACACAGTAATCGCTATCAGTATTGGACATCATACCATCATCGTAGTCACAAAATGGCCGTCATTGATTCTTTAGTCACACGTGCTATCACAGTATGTGATAAGGAGTCACTTGATGATGAACTAATGTTCATTCAAGATATGATCAAAAATAGATATCCGGCAGCAGTTGTTCAAAACAGAATAGAGACTCTTCAAGCACGACAGCCAAAAAACTCCAACTCACAGTCCAATGAAAAATGGTGTGCAATCCCATACTGTGGACCTCTTACTTACCAAATATCTTCGATAATACGCAATGACCTCAACAGGAACATTAGCTATTTCACTGGAAGAAAAATTCAGAACATTAATCTCTAACCCTAAAGATAAACTACCTATAGTTAATTCGGGAATTTATTCCATTTCATGTAACTGTAAAGCAATATACGTTGGTGAAACAAAAAGAGACATCAAAGTTTATTAAAGACGTAAAGAACATGGAGCTGATATTCGTCATGGAAGAGTTGACAAATCGCCATTAGCAGAACACGAGAAAGAAAATCCTGGACACCAAATTCAAGTTGGCTCGATTGCCATCATTGATAAGGAAGCTAGATATTTCCCGAGGAAATTCAAGGAAGGACTCTATATAAGAAAAGCGAAGAAAACCAATACTGTTATGAATAGAAATGACGGTTGGGACATAGACTCATCATGGTTACCCTTTCTATTCAAGCTTATTTTGACAATTAATTCAGATTTATATATACACAATAATTTGAGTTTTGAAGCCTACATCCTTTCTAATTTTCAATTTTCGTTTTACTCTTGATAATGTCCACGCAATAGTGAACGAAAGTTTGAGGTAATAAATACCTTCTACCACTCCTTACCCGAAAAAATGTCAACTAAAACTATATTGAGTCACATTCACACGACTTAATTTTGAATTACTTACACTTTCATCATGCATTGTCCCATCTGATAGCTCGATGAATTAGCATTGCTCCTTCGTTGATTTTTAAACTCAGACATTTTAAAATAATCATGAGTCACCTCTCTTGAAGTCCGAGTGGAACTGCATAGAACAGGCTAGAGAACCCAAACACAAGAGTTGGAAAAGGATAAGACAGATGGAAAAAGATATAGGTTAGAAGGAAACGAAAATAGTTTTCTGCTTTTTCGTTTTGCCGTAGACATTTTTGGTTTCTTGCACGACTCCTTATGCCGAGAAAGGGATAACGAATGCTGAAAAGACTTGCGCACTGACAAGAAAACTCATCTTAGGATTTACTTTGATGGTATTCATAGGATTCTTGATGAACTTTGACCATAAAATGTAAAACAAAATTATACCAAGCACAGCAATATAAATAAAAACTACGTTAAGCTTATTACTTGTGTCTTTTTAATCCATAATGGGTTTTCAAGTATGACAGATGTTACAACAAAATAATTTATTTTGCCGGTCCGACCTACACAACATTTTGATATCAATATACTTACTAAAAAATATATGACAACTCTTTATGCATTTGATATTATTTACCCGTCGTTGGTATACGGATCTGGAGTTTTTGGATTTTCATCTTTTTCAGCATCATCACACTCCTTAGTACTCGTATTTGACGACTCTGAATCTGCTATAGTCTGAATACTACTCGGTTCATTACTTTCTTTGTTAGCTAACCAGGTCTTCATATAGTGCTACTTATTTGGAATCAGATTTTCTGCCGGAAAATGATTGACTAAACCCAATTGTGCATCCGGAAACTGGATTCTACCTTCTTTTCGATAGCACCAACAGTACTGATTAAATTGTGGAACCGTTGAACTACTTGCACTTTCCATTGCAGAATCAACTGCATTCACAACCATTGATAAACACTGAACTTGATTTAATTCAGAATTCTGTACTGGTTGACAAAGTGGTTGACAGTTTCTTCGGACACAAATTGTGGTTTCGTTGGCCCCAAGTAAATCACTAACTAATATTTCCTTTTTGCCATCAAGTTCATGATGAGTACCTTTCTTAACAAAACCACGAATTCTGTAGTCGAAATCACTTGAAAAAGCCAAACTAATTATGACTTGTTCAAAAAAAATGCAACCATATCGAGTGTATCAGAAGAAGTTCGTTTTAGTTTTATAAACTTTGGCCGTTGATTATTATCAACTGGAAAGACAAACGATTCAACATTGTCAATTGTTTTATTTGTCATTTCCACTGGTGCGCACTCATACTCAATGTGCAGTGCCAATGAATTTGCAATCGCAACTGCCTTATTATTACAAAAAAACGAAATATCACATTTTTATTTCAAAATATTTAAAAAAAAACTATTTTCGGAACACTCAATCTCCCAGTATCTGCAAATAAACACCAATCTTTGAATCTCCAAATCAAATTCCATCAATAAAATGCATTTTTGTTTACCTTCCATCATCTCCCACACAAGAGTTTACGTTCCCTCATCTTCTATGGCTAATGGTAAAATATCACTTTCAAACAACTGAACATCAAAATTACAAAGCTATCAAAACTAAAAAATCTACACTCTAAATCCGTACTGTAACTATTTACATTGGTATTTAAAATCGATTCATTAAAAATTAAATGCTGGATACAAAAATGAAACGCATTCTCCCCGAGGTTATGAACACTATCATCATATCATCATCATCTGCTCTCTGTACTTTCGACAACAACTGCAAAAAAAGATTTTCATAGCCAACTACCACTTGTTGTGCTCAATGAGCAAAGCTGATCATAACTTTGCTCTGTACCTATTCACATATATATGTGCACCAAGTCTCCAGACATGCAACTTCATAACATTATTGTATGCAACATCCATTTATTCCATACCCACTCGCATAATAAAAACCGGAAATCATCAATTCGCGTTTAGCATTCAAAATTTCCTATTAACCATTTCGCAATACCCCACACTTTCTCTATGACTCCTTTCTCCCAGAACTTTTACATATCTTTCCTACCTCTTCAATAAGCTTTCGTTTGAGATATTATTCGACATTTTACGACTTGACGTTTTGGAGGAGATGGGGCGACAATCCTGCTACATTGGTTCCCAGAAATTGTACAATTGTTTGCTTTCAATTTTTTTATTGGTTTGGATGCTTTGGAATTATCATATAATTATCTCCCATGGATCTGTAAATAGTAGTCTTGTAGCGCTTCCAGATAGCTCCTCCTGAGCTACTTTGTATTAAATTGTACGTATTGACAATGTCTGAAGGAAGTCGGGATGTAGAAAAATGTAAAAGTGTAAAAAAGTTCAAGATAACGTGTTCAGTAAATGAGAAAAAGTGCAACGATGTGCGAATAGATTTTGAATGTGTTATTGTTATTCATTGAGTTAAAAGTGGCGTAAATTGAACCCAAGGAACATTGCTCCATTGAAATCGCATTGTTTCAATACGGCGACTGCAATCTGTAGAATCAATGCCAATTTGTGTCCGCCTGTTTACTATTGATTCAACGTGTTGATTTTGCGTTGAAACAATGTTCCCAGCCGATGTTCGAATAGCGATGATTTCATGCTGTATTAGCGTAGTTTCAGCGTAGAATATTCAAACGTCAATCAACAATTGTCCCAGTGCTATATAGTTATACAACTAATTAAAAGAAGATGCTATTGATGCTAAGCTATATAATTATTGATGGCTACGCATGTAATTTAATTTGTCAACATACTAGCACTACGGACTGAAACTTAAACAAGCAACAAGAAATCATGTTTTTTCTTGTAGTTGACACAAAGCTTTGCGGAAAATAACACTACACGGGAGGGTTCCGAATGAGCCAAACTGTTGAACGACAGAAATCACTTCTTTCTTTATGAATTCAACAACAGCAAAAGACATTGCAATTCCGGTCATTTTGCCTATGCAGATAGTCAAAAGAGCTTGAACGTGATCACTTCTCTATATAATGCTTTTTACTTCTACTGATCGATATAAAGTGCACTCACAATGCACAATAATCGATTTCGATTCATGTAAACAAACCGTATATATAAGTATATATATATATTTATGCTTTATACTTGTTTGTTAGGTGATTCTACATTGATACATCGTTGATTTGTCGTGCTTTAATAGGCATTGAATCAGTATGTTACTTATAAGTAGATTTTATAATTTTTTATAGCATAAGCATAATCAACGTTATACATTCACGCTGTGTCAACACAAAATCAACGTGTAGAATTTACGTTGAATCTATGCATATTTTGTATTGTTTTTCTGTTTTGAATTTAAGTTGAATCAAGCTGTTGAATTTATACATTTTCGATGTAAAAAATCAACTATTTTTCAATGATAACACAATTTTAACACTCAGTGTGTTGATACAACGTTGATATAATGATGCAATGTTCCTTGGGAATTTGTATTAGTGTTAGCCCAATACTAGTAGGTACAGTAGTAATCTCGACTCAGCTCTAGCTCAATGTTAGTGGATACAGTAATGAGCTCGACTTAGTTCTAGATCAATATATATATTGTATATAATATATGAATATTATTATCATAATTATTATATTCAATACATTTATAGTCCTTTGTGTCTTTGATCACAGCCACGTATCTACCTTGCTCACAAGCAATTTATTTTACCATTGGTTTTCACATGACTTAGTGAACATGAACGAATCTCATATCATTTCATCTCAATCTATTCACCAACAAACACAATTATTATAATCTGCTGTATGAAGGTGAGCTTAACGTGAAGTATGGTAAATAAAGAGCGATAGCGAATCATTTGAAAATTCATTACAAATATTAAACAGAAACACTTGTGATGTGTTTCTTCAATATATATGATAGCTTCGATGTAGTTTATCGTTTGTTTCTGTAAAAACATTTATCCAGAAACTCCAACACGGTATCAACATTTAAGAAGTCTCGTTAAGTTCCCCATGAATAAAGCATTACATTGGAACTTATGTTTATATTTCCAACGAAGCTTGTCTCCTTCATCTTTGCTTGCTGTCCGGTTAGGATCATTGGAGCATACTTTTTTCCGTGTTTGGAATTTAACACTTGCGTACCTTCAACCTTGCTTGCAGATATTTTATATGGAAACTATAGAAATTTATCACTGTGATAAACTTGCTTGAACTCGAATCCAAATATCATCACACACACGAACTTCACACACACCTTTTATTATGCTAGAGGCTAGAAAGTAGATCCTATGAGAACTCAAATTGTAGTGTTTTTTTGGTAGATAAGATGCAGAGCAGACAAAGAGAAATACTAAGCGGAATCGTGTCGTGAAGAGCTGGTTACTAGTTTGGTTTAGTAAATATACTACAAGGACTACAGCCAGATGTTGCGTTGTAGTGTTACTCTTAGCCTGTTCTGTCGTTCATATTAAGAAGGGGATCGAGTTCTTCGTCCGTATGAATGCTAGTTGCTGGGCATGTTAGTGGTGAGCTGCATGCTAGTGCTAGTTAACATTTTGCTTCTTGCAAGGAGCTTGTGCAATGCAGAAATCTTCCTTCTTCTGTTTTTCCCTTCGCTTATTGCATGTCTCATGCACTTTGGTTGCATGTTGTTCTATAGAATGTATTGGGGGAAACGCATAAACTAATAATTTAAATACAAGAATGTCCAGAACAAGAATAGCAGTAACACTGAACAAAAAGGCAAAAGGAAAGAGAAATATTGAGAGCTTGCGTGCAATGTGGTGGTAACAGGGCCTATCCTACGCTGGCGATAGGTGGCACAAAGTCGCTAGGCCCGGCGACGGGTATTGGTCCAAAATTTTAACAAATTTGTGCTACGAGCTTACTTACATTGTTTCACACGGAGAGTGGCAAATTATTGTTTTCGTACACATGGATTAGTATATTTGTTTCTCTCATTCGGATCTATGAATTTTCAATACCTATGATGTCACCGTTTGCGTGTGCGGTTTTTTCATCGTTAACCATTACATCGTCATACCATTTCATCGCCAACTTTTACATCGTCAGCCATTTCATCGACTCCGAAATTATGAAAAACAGCCGTTTCATCGACATATGCAAAATTTAAAAAATGAACCAAAAATAT
>JAANSM010001412.1:0-18797 GCA_036850725.1 Orchesella villosa
ATTGGACCATGCATTGCCGCTACATAGGCTTACACATAAGCTGGGGTGCATGTCCTCATGACTCATCACGACATCTCCAGATGTCTCCAGAATGTCGATTCCGTTCCCAACATTCCCAGTTTGACTTATCCTACATCATACATTTTTAGTTTAAACATATTTCATCTAAAATACCTTACAGTCTATTATAGCTCCTTAAAATCTTATCATTATAAGTTAAATATTAAATAGTCAGGTGGGAATTCGGGGCGTAATTTTCGTCATTTTACGTAAAAGTCGAATTTTTCGTGATATCCATTGAGACATTCTACAGTAATTCATTCACTTTCTGAATAAGTCAAAATAGCGGTCTAGTATGAGGGATATATAATAGAATGAAATATAATATGCCAAAATGTCCATTGGATCCATATTGAGTCACGCGATATATATTTGCGTGTCCTACGAGTCTCAAAAGACCAAAATTCATTACGATAATATTCATGATGAAAAAATTGAATGCCTTAGAAAGCATGAATGTATTAAAATGATGTTTTAATTTGCAAGATTTTTTTACAATTCATCAAATTGTAATCAATTTAGAATCAAAACTTTGTTACTAATGCAGTATAAAATACGTTACCGTTGCGTGACATATTTTGAGTTTCCACAGAATGAGTAATATTTTTTTTGCAAGATAACGTTCTTTAATAAATCGCTATAGTATTACTTACATTAAACTACCAACTACTGAATACTATTTCATTACATTTACTAGCATATATATTTGATAAATTTGCATAAATATATTAGATAAATTTGTTTCATCATGCATACTTATGTACATAGTAGGTACGTAACATTCCAAGCATTTCAATTACGATACTATATGAATATTATCGTACGTCTTAACTAGTACATAAATATTATTACTATTTTATATTTTGACTTCGGATAAAATATGGTGTCAACGAAATTTCAACTTTTCAATTAACAGAATGAAGCCGCTTGCAGCACAACCACCCAAATATGCAGTAAGGATGGGTATAATTTTCGGGAAAACAATTAGATCCATTCCCCCAGGGTGTCCTCCCTTTCGACATAAAAATCGCTGCTCTGTCTGAACGTGATAAAACTGCGTATCCCCCTGCCACTTTACATCCAACCCAGCGTCCTTCATTCTTTGAACATTAATCATCATCCAGTAGCGGTTAACCGTGTAAAATATTCTAAATGATGGCGATGGCACCACTTTCTCTGGAATAATATGACAACTTACATTCTGATTCACAAGCGTCTTCTCAAAACCAAATTTTGAATGCACCGCAGAGTCGCTATCCTGGATAATAGTATTCTTCTCCGAAAAATTTGTTAAATATTTTACCCTGCTAGGTACATCGCCGAACTCACTTATATAACGGAAACTGTTGTTCATTTTGGAATGCAAACCCATTCTTTTAAACGTTTCATCATACAAATCGATTTTATACTCAGTTGAATTTTCTATGATGATTTTGTAACCATCTTCTAATATCTGTTTCAAGCTTTGATAACCTACCCAAACTGGTGGGGACACCATTAGACTGGTAATTTCATTGCCGTAAAATGAACCCAAAAAGAATGCAGGAAATATCATTACAACGTAAAATTTGAGGTTTTTTGATTGAACTTGAAACCCTTGATTAGAACATAACGCAATTACAGTGGGTATACCAATTGCAAGATTCATATTACGTAAGAGAATGACATAGGCTATCGACAAAGCTACAAATATTAAGATCCATAGTTTATGTGAAAATGGTGCAGCCCAAATCTCGTAGTCAAATGCGATTTTCGATTGAGGCTTTCTTCCAAGACAGTAAATCAATTGTTTCGCTAAGTCGTAGGAGAATGAGAAACCAGTAAGTTGATGCAGTTCTAGTTCGTGTCCTGTAGGTTGATAACTTGAAGGTCCAATAAATTCGGAGGTGAAGGTTTGAGACACACCACTTACCTCCTTGGGATCAAAAGCATTTAACAATGGAATGGTCATGTTGTGCACCTCTGCCAGGTATAGAGTTGTTAATACATCGTAGCTGCAGTAGTGGGAATACATATAAGATTTTGCGTTTGCCACCATGACGGAGCATAAATGCCGGTTGTTACCAAACAATTTATAGAAATAAAGCCAAGTTACATGAATTTTAGCAGGGACTTTTACTCTATTTCCATTCCAAAAGTTGGACTTTTGAAATTGCAGTGGATTTTCGAAAATACCGCGCTGAACTATTTTTGAAATATATTCCATTCGCGTCTGAAAATATTCGTTTGAGACTACTAACCCTGCTAACTTTTTTGGGTTTAAATTACCCGGCGGTAATACGAGCAATTTGATAGCCGGTAAATTTTCAATGTATTTTGGAATATGGGGATTACAGTTGGTGGCAATACATTTAACGAACAAAATGAATATGGTCGATGGTGACAAACCAAGTAAGTAGAAACCGAATAGACGCCTGCTGGTGGCTTTGTCAGTAATGCTTAAAATTATATTATTCGGTTTGGTAAATTTGCAGTCTGATGAATAGTTGAGACTAATCGTGTCAGGGTGATACTTTGAGAAAATGGATGTTCGGAAGATGTTTCTGTTATTTCCAAAAAGAATAGCAGGATCTACGGAATGAAACCAATAAATGGAGTTGTCTAAATTTGCTGACAGAATTGTATCTCTCAAGAGAATCAAGCTTTTCTCATAAGAAGGAGTGTTATCCTGAGCAGAAACTGTTGTAACAAGAAGAAACTTAACTATCCATGAAATTTCCATTTTGTTTGTTGGAGGTAAATGGTTAAATACGAATGTTTGCCGCGTCAGTGCTAGTTCTTCAATGTCAAAGGTGTCAGGTCGCCGTGTGGGAAAAAACCAAACGGACAGGATGTCAGTGTAATCGTTTGTGTCAATATCATTAGGATGTTTTTTTTAAATTTATCGAACATAACATGGAGTGGAAAATGGATAGTTACAAGTATTTGTTACATGGATTTCCATTTCGATTACGGACATTCAGATACATGTACATATAGTAGTGTAGTTTTTACGTTATACTGTAACAAATTGACGTCCTTTTTTATTCTAGTACTGTGTATATGTATAATAAAAACTAAGCCCATACAATTTTATTTAAAAGCCTTTATGTTGGATTGCTTTCGTTTTAACCAATGGAAGATGGGTGTTCGACAAACCATGCGATTTAAGTACGTTTAAGTATTACATCGATGAAAAATTTGTTATTGTAACTAAGACTTAGCTAGGAGCGGTATAAGGTCACGAATATGGTATATTAGGTTTCCCCGAACGTTAGCTGTTTTTTGTAGTTTCATATGCTACATTCTGGATTGAAAAATATTTTGCCTAATGTGCTCAGGAAAACAACTCGACATGAAGTAAACATGTTTTGGACATTCGTGTATACATTCAACAATAACAGTTGTTTTCATCAACGTAGGTACCGCTTATTTTTGTCAGAGACTTCCGCTAAGTCAAATAAGTGGAGCTGCTATTGTAACATGTTTTTGTTTTTGAATAATATGTATACTGGAAAACATCCGGTAAATTGAGGTTTTAGTAAGGATATTTTTCTGCTATTATAGAAATAACAAGAGCAAATACAATAGAATACTGGGATCCAAATGGGGCCTTTTAAGCAGGACTGTATACGTACACCAATGAGCAATTCTTAATCAATCTTACTATCCGTTCTTCCTACATGGTAATAGTGTTTGTCAATGCTGTGTTAATTTTGTATACATGTTATGGTCCCGCCCGGCAAAACTATCGTTCTTTCCACCTAAATTTTTTTTATTGCCTACTACACTATGTTTTATTTCCGCGACTTTGGTATCAAAAGTTAAAAAATAAATTGAGGCGTTTAGAGGAATGTATCTAACATATAAATGAATTGCTAGGTTTGTTTCAATGATAATATTTAAAATGTATTATGTATTACAGCATTGTTTCGATACAGAGACCACTGAGGTTCGGGAACAGAAAATATCAAAATCAAGCTATATATTATAAATTTATAAGCATATAGAATAAACAATTATTATATAAAAAAGTGATACATCTATTTTTGTCGTTTTATTTTTTTAAGCGTTTGAATTACAATCAAACTTTGGTTTCAAGTAAAATTTTACAATTTTTTCATTGTTTATTGTTTGTCTGAATGCATTCAATCCGAGAATGCTGTCCTGTAATGACGGCTATTATACCGGAACTGGTCTCAATTTCCCCAGGTCGTATTCCATAGTTGTCTGTAACCGATCGTAGACGATCATTTTGATTGAGTTCGTTGTAATTTAGCGATAACAAAGGTTGAAATTAGGTGAAATATCATAATATTAAATTCAAATGAAACTCTGAAACCTTTCGATTACCAAAATTAGTCCCCAAACACTACAAAAGATTGCATGGGTTGCTAGCATCGGTGTAATCTTTGAGAGCACAACCAAATCAAGCCCATCTTCTCTACTTATACCTCGTTGCTGTTCTCCCAAATACCGTTTTTCTTTTTGAGAATGATACCACTTGGTATCACTTTCCCATTTGTAATTCAATCCCCCGTTCTTCATTCTCTGAAGGCTTAGCATCAACCAATGTCTATTCGTGGTATAAAATGTTCTTAAACACAATGACTCAATGAGTACCTGCGGAACAATTTTACATTCTACATTTGCATTCGCAATTTCTTTTTCTACAGAATGTTTAAATGAGCTTGTGGCAAAATTATCTATTAAAATTGCATACTTTGACTTAAATTCTCCTAAATATCTGGCTTTATCCGTTTCATCTAGAAATTTATCAATAATGTGGAAACTGCTATTGAACTTTTTCAGTACACCACTTCGATTAAAATCGCTCTCATAACGCTCCATAGATGAGTAATGGGAGCGCATAGAATACACAAATTTAAAACCAGCATCAACAAGTTCTTTCAGGTTTTGGAATGGTTGCAAAGGTGTGGGAGCAACCATGAGACTAGTAATCTCATTACAGTATAGATTATGTATGAAAAAAACTGCAAATACCAAAATCACCCGAAGATTCACACTATTTCCCAAACCAATATTGAAACCTTGGTTTACAAACAGTGGCGCTATTATTCCCAAGCAAATTTTGCTATTGCCACTTTGGTAAAGGAGCACATAACTCAGCAAAATTGTAACTAATACCAACACCCACAAATTGTTTGGGAAAGGAATTACCCAAATTGTATATTCAAACATTGATTTCGCAAGAGTTTTTTTAAACACGCAGTAAATAGGATGTTCGCTAGTCGTTTCTGAAAAAGTGTATCCAGTTCGGTAATGATCATCCATCATGTGACTTTTAACCTCATACGACGTTGCTCCAATAACCTCATACAGGATGCTGTGTTGAACATTTCCTACTAGCAGCCGTTCCTTATCATCGTTATGATTCACGAGATGAAGATACATATTGTGAATTTGAGCCAGGTAAATTGTCGTCATGATATCGTAATTGCATAAATGTGAGTACTTGTAATACTTGGGATTTGCCACCAAAATTGAACAAGCGAACCGATTATTATAAAAGGTTTCAAAATACCCCGAATAAACACTGTGTACAAAGGCGGGAATCAGAAGGGTATTGTTTCCCCGCCAAAAATGGGTTTTGTGAAATTCTAGACAATTTTCAAAAAGTTTTAATCGAACTATTGTAGAGAGACGTTTTGGTCTGGATTTAAAGTATTGATTTGAAATTATTATAACTTGGAGGGATTTTGTTCTTGTTAGAAAACGCGGGAAAATTATCAACTTGATGGCTGGTAATCTCTGGATGTATAAGGGATATGGTGGATTTTTCCATTGTTTTCCAAGGTCGGAATAGTCCACGAAAAGGAAAAAAATTGTAGTTGGGGATAATGCTAGGATATGAAATGGATTTAGCTTGTTGAGACTTTGACGATCCAGTGCACTAAGAATTATGTTGATTGGTTGGGAATATTTGCAATCTGATGATTGATTCAGAGGAATTGTGGAATGGTAAGATATTGGAGGTAGCGCTATTCTGATAAAAATGTTCCTTGTTGACAATAAAGTTGCAGGATCAATGGATTGAAACCAGTAAATTGAGTTGTCCAAAGAAGTTAGAGGAATTGCCTTGCTTAACTGGATTAAGCTATCTTCGTCTACTTTGCTTTTTACTACAGAAATGTTCAAAATAAGGACTAAAATCTTCAATAAATATGCACTAATCCACATTTTTGCGTTTTATTTTAGCAAAATAAGTTAAGATTCTTTATTATTTTCGTCTGAATTTTGATTGCGGTTATATTAGAACAAATTCTAAGCAAATTTATGAAGATTCCTGAAGAAAATCGAGTAAATTCTTGAGTAAACTGCTATATATGTGGATAAGGAGAAAGTTTTGTGCTTCTTAGTTTCTTCGAGTTCGTGTTAGCAATGGCTTAAGGAAAAAATCGAGCGCAATTTATTATTTATTGGCTTTTCGTGTGGTAGGCTTAGCCTCGTGTTAAAATGCTTCGTGATGGCATTAATGTCTTATAAAAATGATAATCGAATATTTCAATCCGTGTCTACAAGCATTTTTGTAGCTTGTATTCAACACATGTATGAAAGTAGCGACGTAAGAGATATTTTTCGCTCTTGACACGAATATGTATTGAATATCGATATAAGTTCTGAGCAGAAGAGGCGGTTTAATTACTATGATGGTATACTTTATCTTAATGAATCTAGTAGAACAAGAATTTTCAAGGTGATATTGATCGATCGCAAAAATGGTTGTTTTTCATATGTTGTCAAGTTTAACTATACTATACTTAATGTGTATAATTTAATGGATCTTCAGTCGTTCAAAAATCAGCTTGTCAAAGCTTAACGCCACATCCTAACTTGAAAATCGGTAAACCCATTCTCCCGTAAAACCACGAATTATTAATAAATTAATTTATTTCAATCTTCATAAGCTCAATTATTAATTATTTACAAAAAATGAGTTTTTCTATATCAATAAAATATCTGCTTTCCACAGCACACCTTTTACCACAACGCAGCAGCAAGTGAATACGTTGTCATTTGATCAAGAACAGTAAGCATCGCTTCCGGGGCAATGCGACACGGTCCAACTTTCAAAGAAATGGGCTGTAAACTCCTAGCTTTCTTCTTCGATCTCCTTCCAAGCTCTGAATTACCTCGCATTCTAAGCTGAAACATTCGTATCCCCCTCAAAAATCTATCCGCCGCTGGGGCTAAACAAGACATGTATTCATAAATCCTTAAAATCACAAAAGCAGCCGTGGTTCCATCCTCAATATAAAAAAAGATGTCAATAAAAACGGCTCCAGGTAGCTTAATAATATGCGTCGAAGCATAAACATCAGAAACAAATTGACATCCAGCGACGAGATGAGTAAACAAAGTTTTGTAGGCAATTGTATCATTCAAATGATTTGTAAGAATTGTTAGCATCCTGTAGTTTTTCAAGAGATGGTCAAAATCCTGGCAAAGATTATGCTGATTTGGTTTTAGGGCGTTGAGTTTCTCCGTCATTTGGTCCACAATCCTTGACATTGCTACTGATTGATACATGGCGATTGCAACTGCCGCGAGGTAAGCATCCCAAGCAAGAGTCATGAAGAGGAATTCATGAAGAGCAAATAGGAGACGTAATGGTAAAATATCTAATTCAAATGAGGAGTATGTAAAAATGCAATATTTGGGATCGGCAAAGTATTGCATCATTAGGGAAGTGCCTCCAACCACAGAGATCCCTCTGAAATTCAAGAAATTTTTAACAATTTTTTTTAATTCATATTTTTTTCTTCTTAAGAAAATTTGAATACTTACATGTTTACTACAGCGATCGAATTTTGAATACCCTTCACTTCTTTGAGTACCTCTTTATCGGAATTCATTTCTACATACATTTCATTCATAACTTTCCAACTGCTCTCTAGAATTTCTAAAGGAATAAATACGAAATAAATTAACAAAAAAAACTCACGATTTTTTATGGAAATAAATAAAATAAATATGATTGTTTTACCATAAAGAGGATATTTTTCAAAAAATATTGTCCACGCCAGAACTATTAGTCCCGTGCAAAGAATATAATCAAGAGCTCCTATTTTATCTGCAAATTCGACAGGGCCGAAGTAATCTGTTATGAGGAAAGCCAGAAACACCGCTTTGACTCCCGTGTTAAAGGTTATAATCCAGTATAGGCAGCTTCCAATTACAGGAATGGAATCTAGGGCGTAATAAAATGAATTCTTGTTTTCCTTCCGTAAAACTCTGTGTCGATTGACAGCAACGAAGGAGAGTAATTCCAAAGATTTTCTTTGATATGCAGAAAATTCCTGTTGGGAACCGTCTTGGTCAAATTGTGGAGAAAGTTTTTTGGCTGCCATTATGTTAACAGAATTTTTCAGGAAATATTTCACTTCAATAAAAATATGCTAGCACAAAGGTAACAGAATTTCAGGAAGAAATGCTGAAAAAAACACGAAGAACAAAGAATATGACTAACCAATTTAACTCTTGAAAACTGGAGACTTTATATTAAGAGTTGTGTACCCCGCTGACTATCAAACTCGTGTGTATCTTTTAATCAGGCTTTGTTCTCAACACAAATATTTTTCAAAACCAGCAGGATACTATGCTGCGTGATGGATTAGAAGTTACCTTCATTTCAATTGACAATTTTGACATGTGTTTTGATTACTCAAAACTTGCTTTTGATTGTATTGATTTCTGTTCCGGAGAAAAAAATAATGAGCTTAGTAAAGTATTCAAATGGCAGTTAATACGAATTTGCGCAGCATTTGGCAACCTTGCTATGAAATATGTAGCATAATGATGAATGTACTAGTACTTCAGATCAAATGTAGGCATCCCAGACATATAGAGCTAGAGCCAAAAACCATTAACATACAACTGTGAAAATGTAAACAAATTGCATGCCAATTATGTTTATTGGCTATTTAAGAAAGTAAATGGGAAGTCCAAATGGGTCATACAGCGTTGGCAGAAAAGCTAAATGTAGGTTTTTATTTTAGCTTCATTGCTTTTTCGCTGTAGTCGTGCTTTTTTGCTGTTTTAGCAAGTTTTTTTTTGTAAATTTAGCAGTATTGTTTTTTCCATGTATCAAAAGTACGGATACTTATACAGCGGAAACCATTACTCCAAAGTAAGTAATGCATAATACGTACAGGTTTTCTAATTGATACATAAGACAGGCGATTAGCCTGGAAGACAATTTCTGTACTTTTGGAGAAATTTACACTGACGGAAAAATAATTGTCATAAGAATGTCAAGCAATAAAAAATCATTCGTTATTCTAATTTATTCTTTTAAAAATAGCTTAGTGTGAAAATTGATTCATAAGCAATAAAGCTTCTTAAAAAGCAAATCAACCCTTTTTAAAAAACAACATGTTTATGCTTCCGGCCAACTTTGGTTTTATCTGAAAATGAGATTTCACGTAATTATTGTAAAAGTCAGTGCGTGGTGAGGAAAACCGTATGAATCTGACGTGACAGTTTCACGTAAGACTGCTTTGCATGATAAATGGTTGTTGTCTCCAGTCAGCCAAATTACAATTTAAATATTAACAAACCGAATGAAACTTTTTTTGTCGGGGCATTCTCTGGCATCTTTCAATAGTATAAACGAAAAGCATTCGCCATTGGTTGCTGATTACTATTCGCATTCGTTTAAGTACAAAAACAGTGTCAAAGTACATCAACTTAGGACGGTGTTTTCTTGTTTTCTCAATACGGTAGGGACGGAAAAGCTGTAATGAATTGTAGTTTATCGAAAAAGTGTAACGTAGATATATGATTACACATATAGCTCTCAGCTAGACGTACCTAATTCTCAAACAGACTCAAAATTTTAAATTATTACATGAGTCACGCCACGCGCAGCTTTAATACGAAACAAAAATCAGCATGTGGTTGCAGTTGGGCAAGGAGCAGACACTTTTTTTTATTGTTGTGAGACAGTTTTTGAAAAATCGGTGTCGGCTCCACTCCAACCCAATTACCAATGAATTATTTTCACCTTATATAGTCACTGAGAGCGCGTGCAAGTAACATGAGATTAAATTGCTTTCTTCGAGGCATTTTTGAATCCCGCTGTGAAGATAAACTAAGCAATTTGTAAAATATTCTCAGGAACGGGGAAAAACATCACAGGTATATTCACTTTTATTACAATTTACCATGAAATTAGATACATTCCATCACATAAAATTATATTTTTTGGCTAGAAATGAAATGTATCAGTTAAAAATACTGAACATATAATTCAATAATTACACTTGGAAACATTGAATTCACATTTTAAATGAGTAAAATTAGCCTCCAATACAAAGGCACTTATTGTTCACGATTCACTAGAAAGCAAAATTTGGATTTGCGACACGCAGAGAAGATAATAACCTACATAATTAGTAATTACATTTTGGAGAAGAGATAATTTCTATACTAAATCCACCATAAATTATTCACTCAGGAAGTTGTGAAAGGAGCGTCTTATCCCCTTCCGGTTTTCCTGGCCACAAGCGAAAATCCACGGAGGAAACCACATACTCCTCAAAGTTGAACTGGATGAGCATAGTCACGTAGTTCACAATCATAGCAATTATCATGAGAAAGAGTTGCTTATCCACGGTGAAATATCCATCAGCAGAAATGGCCAAAGGATTATTCCTCGCGAAGCTGATGGTCAGTGAATGAATCTAAAAAACAACAAAGGGATTCACATTCTTCATTAAAAAGTTAAAAATTTTCATAAAAATTACAGGTAATTTTTATTAATTTAAACTTACCAAGTTGCGTTCGCTCCGATTAGTACACATAACAAGCCCATGCTTTCTCAACACGTTGAACCCATCCATCCCTTCATCCAATGCGATTTGAGCCCAAGCGGTGACATGATAACTACTCATGAGTCCTTGGAAGAAGAGAAAAATGTAGAAAATAGTGTGAAGAGCTCGTTGGGTAGACTGCACAGAATATTCCCCTTCATCCCTCACCTCCGGTGTTTCGTTGACATAAGTGATAAAGTACCAGTCAAATTTTTGGTAGCTGAAGTTGGTATAAGTGCTCACTTGGATTTTGCGGGCGGCCAACGTGAAATAAAGGTACAGCGACATGAGTACTAAGCAAACGGTCTGAAATGGAATGAAATTATTTTGTTTTTTTAAACTTCTGTAAAAAAATCATTAATATTTTAATAATTTTAGATTCTGAAGTCGAATTGAAAAAAAAACCTGGAGAATGTAGTATATTTGGAGGGTCCCACCAAAACAACCTTCCGTCAATTTGTAGAGCTGGACAACCAGAAAGTGGTCCTTAAGGATGATTCTATATTGTGCAAACATCTTGGGCGTTAGGTGATCTTGGAACATAGCTAAAATGAGCAAGAAAACATGTAAATTAAGAGGAACAATTAATGTCTCAAGGTAAACCTCTTCAAATTCATTTTATACCTCCAACCAAAACGCTCTCAAACCGATAATTCCAAATCTTTGCTGTATTAGTCAGAATCCGACAATAGAAAACGAACTGGAGCAACGCCGCCCTCGTCCCGGAGTAGCCATACATCTGAAAAATCAGGGAAAGACCCATTTTTTTCATAAAAAATCAAAATAATTTCACAATTATTCGCAATATTTTTTCATATTTTTATACATACCACAATAAGAAATCCAATCAGCTGAACCAAAATGAATCCTGACCATTCAGGCGCATTCCTCGTAAAAAAGCCAAAGAGAAAGCAGCCAATAAGTCCACAACAGATCCGAAAAGAGGCTGCCACAACAAAGAAAATGAAGAAAAGGATCAACATGATGACAAACGTTATTCCTTCTTTCATCATAAACTTTTGCATGTAGTCGGTCGGGTCAATATCCAACATGGTCAGGGTCTTGTGCCAATAGCTGTGAAAGTGGCCATAATCTTTGGAGTAGTAAAGAGTATGGAACGTTCCCACAATTCCCATAGTCATCCAGACCCAGACGACGATGAGCATTACCCAATAGTTGGAGATCATGACGTGTTCCCATCTCACATTGGATTCGGTAATTGCGAAGGCGTTGGAGGCGCTGAAAAAAAAACAAAAAAAATATAAATAAAATTTTCGTTTGTTAATTTTTAATGTGAAAAAAAGTATTCTGGACGAACTTGATTAGATACGGCTCATCTCCGAAAATAGTTGGCCAATTATTATCCACAAAAATGTAGCCAATGCAGACAATACCCGTAAATAATGCAGTTGATGATGAAGGCAATGTGGAGGAAAATGTAGCGAAAGGATTTTTTCTTGATGACCACTTGATAATAGCCATCTTCTTCTTCAACAAGGTAATAAGGGAAGAAACCGGCGGCCCCCAAGATCAAGGCGAATTTGCGGAAGACGGAAGCCAAAAGGGAAGATTTGGAAGGGCCATCACCTTCAGGAGCTCCTGGTTTAGGTCCTTTCACTCTGTCTGTAGGAGGAGCGACGTAGCCTGTATCGGTGTCATCTTCAGCGTCTTCGTTGAGAAGGTTCCGTTCTTTGTAGGTGGGACCTCGTCCACCTTTCTCGATGTCGGCGTCCTCTTGGTCCTTCTTTTTGTGGAGGAGGACACTCTTCCGCTTGAGCCAGGATTGGGGGTTTGACTTTTTGGTGGCGTTTTTCTCCTCGAAAATCTCCTTAAAGGGGTCGTTATCGTCGGTTGAAGTCATGTTATTAGTAGAAGTGTGTTCGTATGCAGAAATTCAGCATTAGAAACTAATAAATAGCAAAACACAGCGCGTTCGAAAGCACAAATTCAGTGGGCTGGTTCATTAGGCATACAAACAGCTGAACTGACACAATTAATTGTCTGCCGTTTTGCAAATATGAAATGCCTAATATCGAAAATCGAAAAGTAAGCTTGTTTCCACACCAACTCAAAGGACTCATTCATGAATCATGATGATTATTATATTATGAGTCATGAAGAACGTCAACGCGGTTAAACCTGGGGGCCTGTGTACCCCGCAGCACGCAATTTTAAATTACTAATTCTTAAAACTTAATTAAACCTTTAGCTACTTTTATTATGTTTTATTATTATGTTAAACGACATTTCCACTTATTAAAATTCGGCTGATAAACATAATATGGTTATTTTTTAGCTTAATCTCATTCCTCACAGATCCTTTCCTTGCGCTTCATTGCATAATTGATTTCTCTTTTCACTTTCACATTGGACATTTTAGGGGAAATACCGTTGTTGTCATTTCGGGATATTGTCTATAATGCATAACCGTGAAAGACCAGGTTAGTGCTCATCAATATTCAGGAGGGTTCAGTAATTTTCTTATCATATTTTCTTACGGTGCGCGGTGTATGGACGTTTTGCATTCTTTTGTATTTGCATGAACTACAGCAAAATTACAACTGCGTAGCTTTCACTGAACTGACATGTATTTGCATGTTTACTTGTCAAAAACTGAAAATTATGCAAAATACGTATTATATCGATATATGGGGAAAAGTAAGTACATCCTTATGGAATCCTTTTTCGTTTAGGTACATTAAACTCCAAAAATATGACATACGATTCATACACCCATGTGATATAATTGTAGATGTAGGAACAAAAAAATCATCATCAAATCGTACTATATTTTCCTTCGTAAAATTTTAATATCAAATGGATGTACCGAATTGTTTATGGGATCTGGTTTCACGATGTGTAATTGAGGATGATTGCTCAATAAATGGTGGCACGTGCATCTACACACTCTGGCAATCAATGACTATTACGTCTATGAGCAGCAAACTTGTCACATTTCCCACAATGTATGCTATGAATATTTTAGGGTGTAAAGGTTTCCCGCTTTTTGAATGACTTACAATGCAAAGCAGTAAAAATTGTGAAAAATGCAAAGCAAAAACTGCGTGCAATCCATGTGGGATGGATAAAAGATTGCATAATAAACATTACCACCTGCAACTTCAATTGTTTAGATCATTAGCATGGCACGACGTACAAAGTAATTTTCTCGGTGCTACGCATTCTTTAGTTTCTAAATCCACCCGCACCGACAACATTTTAGTAAATTAGGTAAAACAGCGTTTCGGATCTCATTACTAACTCACCAAATGAAGATCAATTTCAACAATTTTAACAAAGAAATTAAGAAACACTTGGCAAACGGTCTTTGTCAAAGAAATTGATAATCGAAAAAGACTGGCAGATATTTAGATGAATATGTGAAAATGTGAAATATACTTAAAACCCTACTGCAGAGTTTATTTAGAAATTTTCCGAAGGCCATCAATAGCTGTTAAACAATCATAAGCATGTTTATGCTTGTTTTTTATGCCTACATAAAAATCGTTACAGCAAGACATATGTTTCATTTGGTAGACAGCTGGCATAACCAAATGTGCTGTAATATACAGGTGCACCAGAACAATTACCCGTTAAAATAGACGAACTCAGAAGCTTACTTTACATTCAGAATATTGACCCTGCCACATTGAATATTGTTCTAGTCAAGTTTCTAATGTTTTTTGGTGATTAATTGTTCTGATACAGGCTACGACATTGACAATATTTTTATGACAAGGGCATTATTATTACAACATTATATAGTTGAAACTGAGCCTATCACCTATTACAATAATTGAACTACATGACTAAACGATGGACGAATGAGTTACTTGATTTCGTAATCGTAAAAACACTCGTAACGTTACTGATTAAAATCACTTACATTCCATTTGATTGTTACTTGTTTTTGCAAATCGAAATTGCACAAATGAATAAACTACACTTTACTTGATCGTAAGTAATTGCATGTAACCGTTTTATTGATCGAAAATACGTTGGCTACGATTCTTTAATAAATTTTTAGCCACCTTACTCAATGTTCACAACACCTGCTCATGAACCTCTACTCTTTCTAGCATTTATCTTGCCTCTCTGTCTTTGACTGGCAGTTGTAATAACTCCAATTGTGCTTCACTTAGGCTGCAGAGATAATTGTATCTCGTCTCGACGGATGCCAAATTAATTGCAACAATCATGATTCAGAAATTTTCTTAGGCTAAAAAAAGCAGCGTAACGTACGTGCACTTTGTGGTAGTTTCTGAGTTGACGAGCAACGGTTTTTGGTTTGCTCTGCTCTTTTGTATTAGTTCTACGGCAAACATGCTGCTTCACGAAAATTTATACAGGTATATAAAATATTACTTATTTGTCCAAAATTTTCAAGGTACTTGTCCCTTTGAAATATCCCTATCTACAAAACTAAGTATAAAAAGTGAAGATAAACTCAAATGGGAATGGTTAAAAACCAAACTTTATGCATTTTACGTCTTCGTTTTGTGGATTCAACTACTACATGAAGGTCAAAGTGTGCACGTTGTCATTTCCCTTCAAAGTTTACTCTTCGTTACGGGAGCACAAGTATTCTGCTTCACAAAATGGATCGTTTTCAAACGCCGGAACAATTTGGTTGAGTTATTCAACCTTTTCATGCAGTTTGAACGACGTCACCTTTACAGTAAGTTTAAAAACTAAATGTTTAAAAGAAACATACTAATTTATAAATGCAGCTCTTTTTAATTTTTAATATTATCCAGATGTATCACGACTTAAAATTGGAAAATCTTCTGAAATTTTATTCCTAAAATTTGCGCTATTGTGTGGAATTGGCTTTGCATTACTGATGACTACCCCCTACGTATTCATAAAATGGATCCGACCTTGTAACTCAGGTACATTTGGTTACCTCTCCATTCCAGAATGCCGAAGTAAGCAATTTCAACCCAATTGGTCATTCTTCTCAGTCATCCAGTTAGCAACAATTTGTGTAGTATCATTTTGGCTCACTGTCGATGCAATGGGAAGCTTTGCATTCTTTCTGATGGGATTTTCTTTGTTGCAAGCTTATTCCATGCGTCGCTATGTGCAATACCTTAAACATTGCTTGGCTACAAAACCTATGCAAACTTCAAGCTACTTGCCGTTATACAGACAACTCCAAATTTTGAGTCGATGCTACAATTTGATTCAGCAAGATGGGCTTATCATTTCTGTAATAATGCTGGACATGTTGGGCGTCATTTTAAGTATCTATGCTGTGGTCTCTCTTGGATCTAAGATATCACCTGCTGAATTAATGTTGTTTGTAACGGGAGCACAAGATTCAGTTATGGTTTTACTGGTTTATACAACTGTTATGGGTTTACTACATGGGATATCGAAACAAATTCACGATGTGGTAAAAATTCGGGGTTTGTCAAGATGCAAGGTAGTAGGTCAGCGGAAATGGATTGAAAAGTATTTGAAATCTTTAAGACCTCTTAAAACATACATTGCATATGCTAACCATGTTGATAAACTGACTCCCCTTGTTATGCTGGATTTTTGTGTTAGTCAAACTGTTAGCCTTTTGATGCTTCATTAGTAAAATGATATAGTTAGACGTAAAGGAAGAGTAAACATGTAATGTTTCATAAACTGACTCCCCTTGTTATGCTGGATTTTTGTGTTAGTCAAACTGTTAGCCTTTTGATGCTTCATTAGTAAAATGATATAGTTAGACGTAAAGGAAGAGTAAACATGTTATGTTTCTTGAATTTTATATTAATTTATATTTATTTACAACAAAGATTTTTCTCTTATTTAATTAACGTAGAAATTATCATGTATTTGCTAATTAAGATTAAATAAATAAATTATTGCTTATCTTAAGGTTAAATTAATCGTATACAGTATTTAGAAGCCTTAAATTAATTTTTCCACATTCAAATTTAACAATTATAAGTTATTTAATGTGTTTTCACATATTTTTCGTAGTGGTCAACAACACTCTGAAAGTTCCTCGCACAATACCCTTGAAGAAAATAAGGACGCTAACTCTCCCAATTACAAACTGTTTCCCATACCCTAACAATAAGGGTTTACAAGATTTCAAAAATTTCATCATTATTTTTCGCTCATACTTACTTCGCCACCAATCCCCTTTCCATGTTGCTAGTGCTCTGCTACCTCTGACAAATAAGAAAAGTCCTATTTGCAACACACAAACCCAAAATCCTGTAAATATTCCTGCCCATGCAAGAAATTGTAGTTTTGAAATAACTTGTAAATCGTTCCCAATACTTTATTAGGACAAAATTGCAGAAAACTATTATTATTACAAAAATTCCATCGCAAATAGCAATTAATAATCCTAAAATACCTCCGAAAACATTTTCATGGAGAATATGTAAACATCTGAAAACTCTTTGAATGTTTTGTGGTCGGCGTAATTTACATTTCATTCTGTAATTACATCGTCCTAAGCGTAACTCCCGAATTAGAATCGGTAAAAAATAAAAGCCATAAGTAAGAGTCGCGGTTGTTACGACTAAGCAAGCGAGATGAATTACTAAGAGGACGTAAATCGGTAAAAAATAGAAGCCATACGTAAGAGTAGCGGTTGTTACGACTAAGCAAGCGAGATGAATTACTAAGAGGACGTAAGCATGATACAGAATTATAAGCAGTTGAACTGAAAAACTGTAATATTTTAGAGGTACAAAGTCTCCGAGAAAAACAGTTCCTCTAGAATCATACACTAATATCATTACGAGGAGAGTGTAGCAAAAAATTAGAAAATGAACGGAAACGTGCAAAAGTCTATCGAAATAGTAGTTCTCCTTACAAACGTTAGGGTTAAATGATGGATAGTAATTCCCTGAAAATTATTTAAAAATAGTTTAAGAACATTTGACATTGTAATTTTACATATGAAAAAGTATTTAATAAATATACTTACGATGCATATAACGAATAAAGTTTGAAAATCCATTGAACATGATGCAAATATCGTGTAGAAACCACCGGAAAACAGAATATTGAATGAATATTAGAACTCCAGGAAATAAATAAACAAGAGTGACATATACGCGATCTGAATCCTTTAAAATGAAGTATTTTATGGCAATGCCAAATGAAGCAATTATCCATATAAAGAATAAATTCCAGTTCAGTCGCACTTTCCATTCTATGCTAGTATCTGCTTGGAATTGATTCGATTTGGTGTTGAAATTTCCGGCAATTACACCAAAAAATCTGGAAACCCGAAGTACTAGTCGAAGAAATGTGAGGAGACGGCTGCTAAACATGTTGGGGATAATACAAATAATTGTGGAAAATTAATTTCCTTATACAAATTTGGCGAGGCGGCTGAGGAATACTGATTTTCTTTTTTATTCTGTTCTTATTTTTAGCTCTGAAAATAAGGGCGATGTTAGGTTTTGAAAAAAACGCTGAGCGAAATCAACGTAACCTGTTACGCTGTAACGCGAGGTTAACCTGTACTGAGTATGTGACTATTTAAGCATGGGACTAATAGCTTGCTCTGTATGTAATTTAAATAATTATGAACTATGATGTAATAATCTAGTAATGGATTGTAAAACAAGTGCACATTTGGAATAGAATGTTGAACAATTTCTAACCTATTCGGAATGCAAGGGTGGATAAAAGTCACTGCTAATATCTGTATGCTAATACAGCAAAATTTATACAAAATTATGTACAAAATTATTGGTCCAAAAAGGTCAAAATAAATGTCTATATTTTACAAGTTGCTGTTTTCTATACGCTTAATTGAACGTTGAAAACCACTGTGTAACATTTCGTCCCGGGTTACACTTAAATGAATTGTAAGTATATACAGCGTTTTTGAAAATCCTCAAGGATCGTAGTTTTTCGGTCCGTCCTGCATAATTTCCTAGAATACCAGTTTCAAAATAA
>JAANSM010001413.1:0-18786 GCA_036850725.1 Orchesella villosa
AGCAACCTAGATCTGGATGACGATGAGTGGAGTTTTGTGGGGACCAAAAACAATGGGAAAAGAGGTTTATTTTTTGGTAACCAAACTCAATCTCTTCAATTTTGTTTTACAAAGTACAAATCATAAAAGCAAAGAGCGAGAATCTAAGATCTTCTTTGATCATCCTTCGGTGTCGGTATTCGTAGTTATGTTGTAAATTTTTGGTATATTTCTTTTTATTTTAGAACTATTAGATTGTGGAAATAACAGGAAAGTTATCTTGGAAGCGGACCGCCTGCTACGGAGACAGCCGACTTTCGTTTTACCAAAGGTAAATCAATTTAAATTATAAATTAAACTTGAAAACTACTCAATGTTTGTGAAATTTTCTCGATTTTTTTCCTCTTTTCACCCGTTTTATTTTCAACTTTTCTTTCACCATTTCTTGGTTTATTTTTCGACAGGTATTCAAAGCTTTAGCCCTCATCCGTCTGAAATATGAGGATGAAGCGCGTGAGATTCTCGAGCCAATCTCAAAACAAGTCCAAACTGACGGTGCTGTTCTTCAGGTGCTAAAATATTGTTATCAGGAGCTGGATGAGCGTAAGTATACCTTCTCTTCTTGTTTTATACCTTAAATCATAATTTAAAACTTTTTAACCAATTATTTTTATCATCAATTATTTATAACGTAGCGCTGACCCTCTGCCGAATATTTGAAGGTGCTTGCAAAAAGGCACCTTCCAAAGGGCTCCTTACGCAATGCTTCATTGCTCAAGTTCTAGAGCGATAAATACAACAAACAGTATCTCACCGCGTTGTCCATTTACAAGACTTACAACGACCCCACCTATTTTGGAAGGGCAATAGCGTCCCTCCTAACAGAAGGAGAGAAGTTGAACTCAAAATCTAAAGATGAATCTGCCCAAAACATATCTTTTTTATTGGCTGAGAGAATGCTCACAAAATTCATTGATGAGGAGAAAGAGAAATCTCGAGAGGTTGAAGAAAACATCCTGGTTTTGTACTTGGAAACGCTATTCAAGCAGGGAAAGTGGGAGGACGTTCTGAAAGCCTTAGAAAAACATTTTGGATTGCCGAAACCGAGTTCCAAATGGGTTTTTGATAGATTTTATGAGATTTATACGGAGGCATTGCTAAAATTAGGGAAGAAAAGCGAGTTATTCAACTATCTGAAGTTGTGTTTTATGAAAAAGTAAGGAAATTTTTTGAAGAAAAAATCATGATAAAATTAGAATTAACTTGGTATTTTTCGTTTTTAAGTCTGGATGAGTATCAACTTATTGAGAAAATCATTACCAACTTCCAAAATGATGAGGAAGGGAAGCCTTGGCTGAAAAACTTGATGACTAATCTCCGTTCGAAACACCCCAGCTACGTTGTTGCTCTTGCTGACCTCCAATACATTTATAATTTCAATCACGATGAAATTCATTCACAGGAAACGGAATGGCAACAAAGAATCTCGGAAGATTTCCAAATGGCATCTGTTTTTGGAGCTGAAAAGCCTTCATTTCACTCAGATATTGGAAGATTTATTTCAATCACCATCGAAAAAGAGATGCTCAGCTCAGAAATGAAGCTAAAATTCCTTGAGCAATTAACCGAATCAGATCAACAGAATTTCAAACTCATAAATGGGAATCACAATGGAGGAGTTGCAATTCCCATTGGAAAAATCATTAAGGAAGTGAATTACGAGCTGATTCATCGCCACCTTTTTCCTGACACAACTCCAATTTTGAGAATGGAACGGGCTCATCGTTTACTAGAAAAATATTTTATTGGAGAATCTCTTCAATCAGGAAAATCCAAAGGGGAAAAGAAAATCGAAGAAAAATCTAGTAAAGAATCAAATTTTCATGACGAATTTCTAGTCATCGCTGCCTCAACTCTTCTTGCCAAATATGACAGTGATCCATCTTCAAATCGAGCACTTTTTCAAAGACATTTTGAGTGAAGTTCGAAGCTCTAAACCTGGATGGATTTGTGAATCAGTTGAAAAGAAGAAGAAGAAGAAGGGGAAAGAAAATGGGATAAAAATTGAAGCTTTAACTCTCGAAGAAGAAGAAACGAAGGAAAGTTATCATCTGAAAGAGCAAGAATATCTGTTGATAACCTCAATTTTGTTGTTAGAATTCGGTCTGCAACGTTCTCCTCTCAATTCCTCCCTAAGAATCTTGCTCATCAAGGCTTACTGTCGGATAGGAGCTGTAAAACAAGCTCTTCTAGTCGCTCGGGGGTTGGATATCAAGTACGTTCAGTGGGACAGCTTGGCTTTCCTTTTTATCTGGAGGGGTCTTCAATCCGGTTCCTATTTCGAGACCCGGAACTTTTTCGACTTGGCAGAAGAAATGTATAATGAGTTTAAAAAAGAGGGGAAATATAATGTCCTCTTGGCTTATCATTATAACAACTTAAAAATGATCCCAGAACTCCTCCACTTTCGAGATCTCCTCTTGAATTCAACTCAGCATGGGATGATTAAGGTGGAAAAGAGATTACAAGAGTTCTGCTGGGCTGGACCTAGTCAGGTGGTGGGAGTAGCGAAAAATACGGTTCAGGCGCTGGAATTTGAGGAAGGAGAAGGGATTTTTGGGGAGGATAACAGGGATTTTACAATGCTTCAGTGTTTGGAAAGCCAAAGCGAGGGGGGGTGGCAGAAATTGAAAAAGGCAACGGGGGAAACGAATGTGTTGCTCTTGAACGCGAGGAATGCACTGCTGGTCATGATTACGGAGGTGGTTTTGCTTGCTGGGAATAGGAGTAAGGATGAGGATGACTTGAGGAGTGTTGGGAGGAGGATTGAGGAGGGGATTAAGGTTTTTAAGGGGAATTTGGAGGAGATTCCGAGAAGAGTTGGGGGATTTTATGGGAATGTGGTAAGAATTTATTGATTTAGATGGTTTTTAATTGAAAATTACATTATAAAGTAAATTATAATGATTGTGATGCTTTTTTAATGCAATTTTGGTCATTTTTGGTTTGTTTTAATTTTTTCTAGCCAAATTTTGATGGACTTTGGCCACCTCCTCAAGTCAGATATGAGGAGATTGGGTGTGTTACCCTTTTGGTGGGTTTGCTTGGGCTTGTTAGGCAAGTGGTGATGAATCAGGTAGGGGAAGGGGACGAAAGAGGCAGTGAAACTGAAGATGATGCTACTCTAGTCGAAATGGGCAAAGTTTTAAATGAATTTTGGACCGAGATGAAGCTAAAACTGGAAGGAAATGTGAAGAATCTCAGTCTCCTCACTATGGGAAAATGTCTTGAAGATATTCACTCTGTTTTGGAGGTAAAAAATGATCCAAATCCAATTAAAACACGTGAAAACCTCAATAAACCAGATTTTAATGATTTTTTCTTATTTCAGACTCTGAAGTTCTCCTGCATTCTGTTTCACGCTTGTCTGAAGCTCATTTCAGTGAAAAAGAAGCAACTAAATCAGAAAAGCAGTGATAGCCGGTCGTCAATAAAGAGGAAAACGAAAGTTACCCCTGAAAATGAATTTATTGAGAAGAAACCTTACTTCAAAAGTCTTCACGAAGCTCTCTCCTCCCTCCGTCATGTAATCACGGAGGAAATCATGAATAATCCCATTTGTTCCAAGGCATCTAGCTGGGAAAACTCATCCACAAAAGAGTGGAAAGGACTCATTGGGAAACAGCTTCGGGATCAAGTATTTTCCCCTTTTTGGAATCAAGTCCAGTCTGGAATACTCAACAGCTATCATCATCAACTGAAAGAGTTTACGATTGGGATTGATACAAATTTAAAATTTATCGCACAAGTGGAAATGGAAAACGGGCAATAAATTATTGACTATTTACAATTTAGAATGTCAAATGTAGGGAGGAGGAGGCAATTTCAAATTAATATTTAAATAATTTATTTAATTTTATTAAAGTACTTAACTAAATCATTAATATGTAAATGGTAAATAGTTTATAGAGCCTCTATTTACGATAGTAGTCTTAGATTATAAGTAATTTTAAGTATTGAGTGGTAATTTGGTACAAAATGTGACTCTGAAATTGTCACAATTTGATATTTTTCTGATGAAAATAAAATTAACGAGAGATATATTATTGAAATGTTGAAGATTGTCTAAAATATCATAATAATTTATAATCAGGGACATTTGGATACAAAAATTAGATGCATTTTTGGCTTTTATACAGAAATTTCTTTATATTTCATTCATTTATACTTCGTGAACTTGATATGGAAGTTACAAGGCAAAGAACACTGCATTACAAAGTGAATAGCCCAATAGCCGTAGTAAAAACCATACCAAAACCCATTACGCTACGAGAGAGTTACGCACTGCTATGCTTTTCTACTTTACTGCCGAACCAGTGGGGCTGTGAGAAGCCTTTCAACCACTAACTCCTCGATAGTATAGTGGTGAGTATCCCCGCCTGTCACGCGGGAGACCGGGGTTCGATTCCCCGTCGGGGAGATTCTCCTTTTTTGCAGTTTTTTGTTCTGTAATTTGTACAAAGCAAGATAAACTGTTGCTGTATGCTGCTGGTATTTAGAAAACCAGTAAAATAATTTTGTTTTAAAATATATGTGATATGTGAACTTGGAAATGAATAAATGCAAAATAAAAATATTCTTATTCGACAAAAAAGTTGTTTCAAAAGGTTTTTAGATTCTTTCCCTTGCAGGATTTTATTATCAATATACTTTTTTGCACAAAATGATAAATGAAATAAATTACTTGAACTACAAAATTCCATCGTAGATTACAAATGGTTTGAAAGATTTACATACTAATTTTGTCTTTTCTTATTAAAATTATCATATAATTTATCTTAGCTAACAAATTAAAAACAGGATAAATTAATTGGCAAAATAAGTTTTGGAAGTTTCAGTCTTCACAAAATTGTACATTTTCGCTTTTTTGGCTTCGTAACTGGCACTACTTCCTTATTAATTTGTTGAACTAAATCGCAAAATATCTCACTAACATTGATCCTCGCTTTGGCCGAAGATTCTAGGAAAGTACAACCAAATTTTTGTGCTAAATTTGCTCCTTGATCTTTCCCAACAAGTCTTTCTGAATCATCCACATCACATTTATTGCCCACCAAGACCATTGGGACTCTGTCCTTATCCTTAACCCTCAAAATCTGATCTCTCACGTCTTCCAAGTCGTTAAACGTTGACTGTGCTGCTATAGAGTAGACTAGAACAAAACCTTGCCCGTTTTTCATGTAAAGGTCCCTCATAGAAGTGAACTGCTCAGTTCCAGCGGTGTCCAGAACCTCCAACGTACATTGTTCTCCATCCACCTCGATTTGTTTTCGGTAACTGTCCTCAATTGTTGGATCGTAAGCTTCAACAAAAACTCCTTGAACAAATTGAACAGTCAGTGCGGATTTTCCGACACCTCCACTTCCAAGCACGACAATTTTATATTCCTTCATTTTAAACGTTTTTTTAAATATTCGTATTAATTACGAATTTTTTAAATGAAAAATTTGCTCGTAGCTCACTTTGATTGAGAAATTATAGTCTTAGAGCACACCCTACTTATTGTGTAATCTTATATACGAAAAGTTAGCAAGAAAATGAGAAATGAATTGTCCAGTCAAGCCAAACCAAAGCGACGTAACGTCCGGTCCAAACCACAGTTGCTCATTTTATACTCGACTCTACACTCTCTGCAAGTAATACAAACCTTAGTTCTGTATTCTATCTATGTGTCATATTTACAAACATAAATGGATGGGTGTAATTCATTTTTAATTCATTGAATTGACTATATGGCGTCATCGTCATCCAAATAACTTGAATTGAGTATATAATATCTTGTATCATCGTGGTGGTCATTGTGGTTTGGTTTGGATGAATTGTCATTAAATTTTGCGTATATGTATTAGTCAGTACAGTTTATATTCCATGAATTATGAATTGCGTGTGAGTTATCAATATTATGTTATGAAATACAAATACAAATCGATGTGTGATGTGATGTATTACTACGTAATTTATGAGTGGCTATGGCTAAAAAGCCTATACTGATATGATAATGATACATGATAATCCTCAATCGTACCGAGTTTAGACTGTAGTGTGTGGAAGGAATATGATACAGTCGTTTCTCATCCAATTTGTGTACTTTTCAATGCTGAAGATTCTTTATCTTTGTTGCTGACAATTTTACATAGCAAAGGAGAAAGTACAGCGTATCTCACGATGCCCTTTTTTTGTCCTAAAGCTTACATAATGTACATGTATTTCCAGAAAAGGTTTTCGAGCATGAAGATAATCCTTTTCGCTGCATGGATTATCATAGATACCTTCATTTTTTCATTAAAAATGCAATATTTTTCAGATGTTGATTAATGAGGTCTACAAAACGTCTCAAATATACGTAAAATTTCACAATGAAAAAAGTTATATATGCACTAATAAAAAAGTCTGCATGCACAAAATCGATCATAAAAACTATCCATTGTCTTCTATTTTATTACACTTCATTACTTATTGCATACGTTATATAAATCAATAAAAGTTTCTTAATTTCATTCTTAATTATACTAATTTCCTTTCGCAATTAAAATATAATGGAGCTGCGACGACCTTGAACAAAAACTTTCTAAAAGTTATACAAGACGTCAAGACTAATTACTCGTCCATCGTCAGAAGTAGCTATCTGAGCATATCTGATATTTTTCAACTTCCAGCCTCAGGCAAAGCATCTCGTCCTCTTCTAAAACTTTGCTGACAATGGCAAAAATTTCAAATCACGAAATTGTTTCGAAAATGCATCCCTTTGGAATCACGAGTTTGAGGTGGTTCGTAATAGGTTGTGGATTGCTATTATTCCTTTCCGTATTTAAATTCGATGATGTTCTCATTCCAACCTTTGCGTATGGCAACTTTGGAATTTTGGTTTCCTTTTTTGGTTTTGGATTTACGAAAGCAGCCCCAAACGTAATGACACCGGAACAGGTAAAAAAATTTGTAAACTTTCATAACTTCGTTAGTTTCTATTAAAAATATGATACAACGCTAAAATATTTCATGTTTTTGGTATTCTACAAATCACAAATAGGTACGTCTTCGTGGATTCCTACTAGGATTGATGTTTTCCATTGGAATTTTGATTTTCAAAGGAGAAACATACCAAAATTTTGGAATGTACTTGTGCTTCCTCTCATTTTTTCATTTCTCTGAATTTTTCTGTACCGCGGTGACCAATCCTACAACCCTGGATATCCAGTCTTTTCTTATAGATCATAGCAAAGAGTATGGAATTGGGGTTGCTGCAACTCTTTTAGAATACTTTGCTGAATGCTACTTTTTTCCAGGTTTGTAAATTAGAATACACTACAAACTAACTAACCAAATTTTAAAATTGATTAATTATTTATAAATTACTTAATAAATTTAATGTCTTCCCAAAAATTTTAGGTTTGAAAAATAGCAATTATTCTATAGGGGAAGGAGCCCTTACGTGCATTTTGGGGGAACTTATTCGAAAAGGAGCAATGCTCACGTTGTGGAATGATTTTACCCATTTGCTCCGTCATAAAAAGGTTTATGGGCATCGTTTAAAGACTAACGGGCTATACAGTTATTTTCGACATCCAAGTTATGCAGGAGCGTTGTTTTGGTTTCTTGGCTTGCAAACTATACTATGCAACCCTATTTGCTTTGTGGTGTATGGTATTGGAATTTCACGGTAAAACGGAATTCCTTAAAGATCTAATAATTCATTTAAAGCCTATGCAGTTGAGATAAATAATCAAGAAAAACTTGTGGTTTTTAGGTTGTTTGCGCAACGTATCTATTATGAGGAATCCTGCTTGATTGAGTTTTTCCCTGAGTATGTTCAATACCAGAAAAGAGTTCCAAATACGGGAGTTCCGTTTGCTTATGGATGCTTGGATTCAAGAGCTAAACTCGGGGGGAAAAGACAACACAGAAATTGATATTTAATAGGAATTTATTTTTGTTTCTATAGGAGAAATACATTTGGATTGAAAGTGCGATGTTCTTGGTTAGTGCATAAGCAAATTTATTTTAGGAATGGAATGAAAAGCTCGTAGTTTGGTTTAAAATTTAAAATATTATCTGCTTGAATGCGCGTTTGGGATAATAAACTATCATTATGAGTAAAGTAAACGCTCAGCTCACACCCTTCTCGATTCTCTCTCCAATTGATTCGCCAACTCTAAGAAGTATTTTCTTTCACTTCAAGAAAAATTAAGAAGCATCTTGAAAACCAACTATCTCCACATGAATCTTAATTAGGCTAAGGAATCATTGCATTGCGTTCGAGACGGAGCTGGATATTAACAGGGAATTTCTGACACGTTCAATCAATCATGATTATCTACTTTTTATCAAGCCACCACCTAATACGCTGAATAGTTGGACGCATAAGTAGTTTATATCATCAACTTGTTTGTACTTTCATACTTCACTTATTCACAATGTACTTGTCCATCAATTTTACTACTACCACTTGCCACAATGCAAGAAAATGGTTCCTAGCAAACCCTTTCTCTTAGTCAGGAGTCCAGGAGCTTGCAAATTGACATCCAGACCTCCAAGTTTTTGTTGCTTTGAGGGGCCATTCTCAGAGTGCCCCAGTGTAACCAATGCAACAGAAAAGAAATGAGATTACAGAAACGGTGATTTGATCTGGTTAAAGATAAATCATAAATCTACGGATAAAGAGAATCATTACTGGAGGAAGGTTTCCGTGCAGCGAAGCTCGTAAAACAAAAATATACTGGATTAAAAGTGTATGGGTGGCCAACACTTTATCCGGCCAAAGCTTCTTGTTCTTCTACTCGCTTGTGGGCGCATTACAAAGCATTTCCCTTGAAATTTTGTGTGTGAAAATGAATATTGTCCAGAGAGCAAGTTGTAAATCTACAAACGTTATTGCGATACATATCCAATTTATTATTCATGAGGAACTACAAATTACTTAAGAACGCAAGCAGATGCGTTCTTGTATCACACGCTTATAATATCAATCAGTATTCAGTATAAAATACAAACTCGGTTTCCATAATAAAATTATGGTGTACTAATTCAAACAAATACATATATCTTCAAGTAAACTGCACGAAAGTTGGATTTTCCACAACAAATTCTATAACTACAGCCTACACCAGCTACTTTTCAGTTGCGAAGTTTTCAGTAAATATTGGCAGAGTATTATTTCGTGTTCGTTTAACAACCAGTGGGCGACAAAACCCAGCACATCCACTGAGCTGAGGACAACAGTAGCAGTTCGCCGTTAGTATTCCACTCGGGGGACTTAAGTCAACCAAGCACCATTCAGCAGATTCGGTTACCCAAGCGCATCCATCAGGTATCATATTACATGCCTGCAAGATGTATTAAAAGCAAATAGAGTAGAGGTGGTGGTACTTGTAAAAGGCTTGATTACGGTAATAAACTGACAAATCGCATGCAAAAACTCAAGAGTTAATTGTCAATTTGCTGAAGGTGAAGCACAAAAAACAAAAATTCAAGAATTTGAATTTAGATCTAACATAACATAAAATTCACAAAAATGAATACATTTATAATGCATAACATGTAAATCGATTTTGCTCGTTTTAGTTTTTCCCAGCATAACTGAATAAATATATTTTCTACAATTTCTTTGTGATATCTGAAATAACACACAAGTATTTCCAGAGGGACAATACTGTTTTATTCATATTTTGGGGTTACTTTCTAATAAAAATTTAATACTGAAAAAATAGCCATATAAAATGTAATAAAGGAAACGTCTGGTACAATACACCAAGTTTTTTACTCTAAGAAAAATAATTATTGATATTTCTACTCTACTGTTAACTGTGGGAAGTCCCTCTTTCTTCATGACGAGAGACTCATTCATAATGATTATATTTACTTGATTACTTGACTTTATTTTAGTTTTTCCTAAGACGACGACACGAAAAGAGTGGTACAAGCGTCATCATCATTAACGAAGGCTCCACATCATTAGCAAAAGTATCCTCAACGTCTAGTTTTGAAAATAGAGGAAAAAATCATATAAGAACTACAATTTTGGAGCTATATTTCTTCTGATATTGTTTATATATTGGTTCCTGTTTAAAAATTCACCTTACAATCTCCTTCCCAACATTTCTGGGGAGTGTTTCAATAACGCTTCAGGTTTGAGAGCAATAGGAGGCGTAGGAAAGGTCCAATTTTTCACTAATCATCATTATTCCCACTTTCACCATCAGGTTTAGACCCATTTTCAATCTTGAGAAATGTACATTCTCTAATCCGATACGCTGAACTCAAGCGGCTCCTTTGCTCCGCCCTCCAACTCCCTTCCGGTGGGTGCCAGTGCGACATATGCCTAGTCAAATTGGTCGTAAGCCACCCACAATCAGTACAAGTGATTCCTTCCCCTTTCTCATGAAGTTTCATGTGAGACCTCAAGTACACCAAGAAAATGAAGAGAGCTCCACACTCTGGACACTTGTAGTACGAGTGGCTGGCCCCGGCCCGTTGCTTTTTACCATCCTCATTTTCAGGGAGTTCTGAAGGGTGATGATGTTTATTATGAATGTAAAGCCTTGTCGGAGGCAAAACCCACTTGCAAATGGGACAAGCGACGGCTTTTACATTAGAATCGGGATTGTGGAGCTTCCGATGGGCTTCCAAACTGGGCGCCCGCATCGCGCGAAACGGGCATTGATCACAAGAATGGCCACCGAATCTGGCTTTATCATGAGTAGGTCTTTTCCGTTTTTTCTTAACTTTTCGCAATGCTAAAGAAGATGATGATGATTTTGTTTTAGTTTTAGTGGGCGATGACTTGCTGAAATCCTGAGAATTTGAGGGGGTTTCTGATGGTGCTGGAGAGTTTATAAAGTTTTCTTCCCAATCTTCATCTATATTTGAATTGGATTGGTTTTTTGACTGAATAGAAACTTTCCGATTGGAAAGGGATTCTTCTGATTCCAAATCCAGGCCGAGGATCTGCTTCAGTGACGCAAGATCCGGGACGTCTAGACTGAGCGTGCCTTCCTCTTCGTTCCATGCAGCGTTTATGTCACCTTCAAGCAAGATTTCGGTTGATTTCTTCCCTTTTCCATGAGACGATATATTCGCCTTCGTTGTTGTTGTTTCAGGATGAGTTTCTGTTAAAAATAGATCAGAAATCAAAGTAAACGTCGACTTTTAAGGACTCTAAACCGAAATTCAATCAATATTTACAATATTTCGAATTATTTTAACTATTTTCAAATTACCAGTTTCGTTCTGGTTCAGAACTTCCTGTCTAATTTCTTTCCAAACGTTTGTGGAAGCCTCTTCAGTCTCATTTACAACTTCATGTGCCTCCCACGTTTCCTCAATATGAGTTCTCAAATCGCTTGAAATATACGTCAACTTCTTCTGCAGTCTTAAAACTTCTCGGAAAACGTCATAATATTCTCGAACTGCAGCCCCGCAAGTTTCACAAAGTTGAATCCAATATTCTGGATTGAAATCGCCATCCAGCTTGCCCAGAAAGTTGACTAGCTTTTCATTATTTATTTTTAGAATATTCTTTAGGATGAAGATGACCCGTAGTTGACTCGCCAGTAGGGAATTATCTTCCTCTTCCAAAAACGGTGATGATGATGATGAGGATGTCTTAGTTTTCCCTTTTCCCCGTTTTTCAGTTTTGAGACGAGTCAGTTTCCCATCAATTATTGTGAATGTAGGAGAGCAAGGGGAGGCACAGAAGAGACAACGGTTTGATTCGCTTACAGTTATCATAGCTGTTGGCAATTGATTAGTTTTTTTTTTCAATCTGAAAATTGTTTTCGTTTTCCTTCAGCACATTTTTTTACTTTTTTTTATTACTTCCACGGATTTGAACCTCGGTCCGAAGGTCTCGGATGTCAGAGGGATCTTCAATCTTGGTAAAAGCTCAATACTCTGACCTGGCAACTTCTGTATTAAACTGTTTGACTGTGGGTGGTGGAAGAAGAAGAGTAAAATGAGAAACTTTTGCCTTCTCTTTATTTTTTTTGACTTGCAATATCTTCATCAATTTATTCGTTTCAAATTGAACTTCACAGCTTTCAGCTTTCGTGAATTAACCTAGAAATTATAGAAAAAAAGGTCAGTAAAAAATAGGATTCTTGATTAAAAATCAGGATATGAGACTTCAGTCAAAAAGTCATTATTCATTTTAGCTTTCGAATCCTTACACCTTACTGATGACTGATAACTTTTCCTTACTGCATACAAACCTACAAGCTATTGAACTTTTTATAAGTTCAATAGCTAGGAAATTGTTGTTAATATTGAATACTCGCCTTTTGCAAACCATCAACTATGCAGCCAGGAGGGAAACCAAATTACGCTTTCCTCATTGCATTTTGCATTATTACCAGTGACCAGTCAGCCACACCAGTAGTCACCAGTTCTTTTTCCTTTTTTGTCATTTGCAAATCATCAGAGAAGTCATATAATATTTCTTGTGCGTGACTTGATACTGGAAGTACAACTGTAAAACAAAATACAATTTAGCAATCTAGTCAACATCTAAGTTCTAAATTCATGCGTGATAAAACCTCTATTCGACGTGAATTTGGAATTCATGTTGATGGTAATTTGATAAATTGAAAATATATAATATTCAATATTTATAAATGATAAAATATAACTTACCTACAACTACAATGTACAACACAACACCCAAGGTCTTTCAATGATTCGCACGCAATCAAATTAGCAATCATGTCACCAGACACTAGTGACTAGAGTCACACCCAGTCAACATGACAGCTGGACACCGGCCGGATGAGTAGGATATTTTCACATCAGTCACCAGTCAGTGGTCGGATGACGGAGATGATTGATGAGCAATGAATGATGAATCGGAATCTGGAATCACACGAGTTGGATAATTTTACGTTGACGTAGCCATTCATGAACTAAATCTGAGAGTGTAAATCAAAAGCGAATGACCATTGACCAATGACTCAATCAAGCTACATCAAATGTCAAATAAAATATTGAACATTTATTGTCAATTGTTCAAATCCAACCCTAACACCTAACACTGAACACTGTCAACTGTACACCAGTTACAAGTTATCATGTATGACTTGCAGTTTCTTTTATCATTTATTGAAACACACGACAAAGAGTATAATTTTTAACAATAAATACTTATATAATTATGCTAACAGTTAACCTTTTCCAATCCTCAACCCTTGACCCTGCTAAGCACTAAGAGAAACCAAACAACTTACTTAAATTGTGAGCACTTATTTGTTAGTATTCATTATTGTAAAAATCCGCAGTTGACCACAACCTCAATTAAAAGAACTTTATAGAGTTGACGTTAAACATCAAAGATAAAAAAAATAGTCTGCAAATTGTACAGACAGCAGAAATTCATGCTCAATATTTTTATATTGTATGATACAGAACAATAACAAGACACAAGAAGGATATTTTTCTGGGCTTTCAATTCTCCTCGTTTTGTATTGCAGAGAAGCACATGGGATTGTATACAATCTATTAGAAGTTGGGGCACTGGGAAACATTCCGGTGGTGTCACAAAATTACATATTGAACACAAGCACGCATACGGCCTGAGAAAAGGACAAAAGCCACAAAGTAAAGTACAGCACCAAAATGCATAGTAAAAAAATGAAGGAATCTTACAAGCAACAAACTCAATGTTTTTCTCGTATTTCTTTTTTATAAATTTATATGCAACCTGTTCAAACAAACTCGATAAAAACTCCCGTGTTAGATAAATATTTCTAAAATGCAGCCTAAAACATGGTCGGTATATTTTGATGATATATTTCAAGTCTCTCATTTTATAATTAAAGTTTTATAACGTGAATCTTAGTCACGTACCAAAACGATCCATCTATAAAAGTAATTTTTGAAAAGAAGTCGTCAATAAAATTTCCGTGTTAGATAAATATGTTTTGCACAAATTTTTAAACGTAACTTACAACGTAGTCGATATTTTTTGATGAAATTTTACAAGCCTATGATTTATAATTTTAAAAGTTTTATAACGTGAATCTTGGTAAAATACCAAAACGAGCCTTTTATAAGAGTAATATTCGAGAAGACTCCAGTGTTATTATCTCATGATTGAAATCTCAATTATATTGACACGCAACGTTTATCCTACCACATTGAGTATATGTTGAAAGTTTTATAAAACAGGGTAAGAACTAGATTTCCTATCATATTACGAAAATTTCAGCAAACGAGAAATCGAAAAAAAATAATCGGTTTTTAAATTACAATTGATACTCATCGGGCGGTAAAGTGAAGAGACATTCGATATTCTGAACTTGTATTACTACCTGTGTTGTTTCGTGCTTACCTGATGAAAACGACTTGTAAGCAGGTTGGCATGTTCAAAAGTAGGCGAGAATAAAGCTTGGATAAGTATTGTTTGTTTCAAAAGTTTAAATCAAGATAAGCTGACAGAAAAGAGAAAAGTTTTGCAATTCCATATGGAGAAATAAGCTATTAAAACTTACTTCCGTTGGCAAGCCACATGAATAACATGGGTTTGTATAGCTGCCGCACTTAGTTTAGATTTTTATTGGATGCCTTCTTACTATTGTGCTGGTTGCAAATCCCAACGCTATATAGAGTTTGCGTTCTGAAAATTCATCATTTAAAAATACAGCTTCGATTCCCAAAAATGTTTCTTAAACTCATAAAAGCGTTGATACTATTATCACTGGCTTCGGCGTCCTTACCATCATCTGAGAAAGTTACCAAACGCACAAAACCCTGTCCCTTCCAATTGCTCAAACACTTCAACAACCATGCAGACAAGTACGTACTGCACTTCATCAAAACTAAAAGGCTTCAAGATTATCAATTATCTCCACATGAATCTGTGCGTTCACGATCCCTCATATTCGAGACGAAACTCGATATGAGCACGGGAATCTACAGATTTTCTGACACGTTCAATGTGATTATCTACCATCTCAACCAACGGCGTGATTACATTAAACAGTTGGACACGTTGAGTTTAATCTACAACTTTGTAGTTCCTTCGCGTACTATATGTTTGTTCATCAATCAATACATTGGGCAGGAAACTTTGGCTAGAAACCGGAAGCTTACAAATTGGAGTCCAGATATTCAAGTATTTGCTGCTTTAAAGCTCATTCTCACATTGCCCCAACGAAACCAATGCAACCGAAATGAAACAACGGTCACGGTAATTTGCGCCGGCTACTGTACCCCCACATCATGGAATTTTACTGATTTTGAAGAAAACTACCTTGTCAGCTCTGTTTATTCTTTACATCGCTCTCTATTCTGGAATGGAAATAGGAAGGTGCTGCCTGGCCTTGTCCCTGATAAAGATTCTTTCATCGCGGACACTCCGAAACAGAATCAAGGAGTTTGTCTCAGCACTAGTAACCGAATAGATTACAAATGCAAAGATGGAATAATGACCATGCTTACTTACAGCAAGGTACACAACATCACCATTAATTTGCAAGATCTCTCAATGAAAAATATAGTAAAATTCGGAGTTGGCACGGTTTACAATGGTCCAGAGCAGCTTACATTTTCTATTAGATTTTTTCATAACTCACTGCCCTCATCCTTTATTTCTCAACTTGCCTTCCAAAAATTTGATTCCCAAAGATTTGTGTACTGTCCCAGAATAAAGAAAACAGGAGCGTTTGCCGAATTTGGAATTTGGTATGAGCCAGTTACACAGGAATCGTGGTTGACTTTAATATTTCTCATGGGTTTTGCAACGGTGTGCAGCTATATTCACCATCGTCGCATAACGTCCGTTCTTGGGGATTTGCTACAATATTGGGCAGCAGTATTTGGGGCGTCCTTTAAGATTCGATACTTTCTTGTTATCAGCGCCCTGTGCTTTTTCCTCTCACAAATTTACAGCAACGGGTTCACAAGCATTATCACCGTGGGACATTCTCCTGAGAAGATTAAAACCGTTGAGCAGTTAATTAAAAAGGGCTACAAAATCCTGGTGGACGCAGAGGAGATGGGAACGGATTATGAGAAAATTTATGGAGGCACTTTTAGACGGCTGGGATTATCAACTGATGGGGTTTTTCTAATCACTGAATCTGTAAACGTGACAAATATAGTCTCAATGATTGTGAATAATAACAATTCGCTATTTGCGTTCGGAATCAAGATGTCACTGGCCGACTACTATGTGGCAATAGCGGCAGGGATGCTTCGGACGCAAAATTCAACGACAGATAAATTTGCATGCTCCGCAGTTGAGCAAACGGTTCTTGAGGGACAGGATACTTCCATATTGGAATCGGAGAATAATTACTGGCTACAGATAACTGCACAGCGGATTCGAGCAATGGGTTTGTACACGAAATGGAATGAATGGTCTCAGTGGCATAATATGCTGAAATTGAGGGCACTAGATCAAAAGAACAGAGGCGATCCGGACTTTGTTGATTGGCCAAAGTTCCTTGCTGTTCTACTCGCTTGGGGCACATTGCTAAGCATTTCCTTTGCATTTTGGTGCATAGAAAAGAGTATGTTCCAGAAAGTAAGCGGTAATATTAAGAAGATATGTTTAGAATTCATACAAATTATCGCCCGGCTTGTGAACGACCTTAAAACACGTTTGAATCGCTAAAGCATAATTTATGACGAATAGGGAACTATAAAGAGGTAATAATTCTAGTTTTTAGGGTGGTTTTTTTTGTTTCAGCATGTCAAATGGTTTTAAATGACCCTCAATTATGAATTTTGAAGCCGATGTCATAGGATACACAGCCAATATTATAGGTTACGAATTGATAATTGTGAGTTTTAAACTTTATGTTAAACAAATATGCACTACATTTGCAATATGAAGAATTACGATAATAGTCGTAGTAAGTACTCTAGAAATCTTGTAAGTAATTAATTTACCGTGTACTAAATTAGGAATACACAATCAATAATGCAAATGACACTTCATTATAGTCTTTAATAATGGCAAATATTTAACGAAGTATTCAGGTTCTTAAGCATACGCAATGTGTATAATTCTTTTAAATTCACTTACGTAGACTGAAGTTTATAGAAACTAAATAAAATACATTTCGATTCACGCTTGCTGACAGCATGTGGCAAGCACGAATCAATTTGTTTTTGGGGTTTTTATTAAATACATGCTCACTTCATAAAATTCGGTTATGGTTAAACAAAATATGCTATTCAAATGCAATTTAATAATCTAGTAACGATACTAATAAACTCCACGCTTAAATGTATATCGCAATACAATTATTCAATAAATAATATCAATAAATTGTTATCATTCTCATTCGTCCTAATGAATTCTACAATAGCAACTCACTTCTGTTTACATTTTTTTTATGTAAATAGTTCCACATATATTGGCAACATTGTTATTGACAGATTGTTTCAGAGACTATATTATAGTATTGATGAGTTATTGAATACTTTCAAAAAAATCGAGCCGAGACTAGGACAAGTTTGGAAAAACGGCTTATGCGTACACCTACCTTTCGTAATAAATAGTCATATTATGTACACTACGCTTTATAGACTCTGTTGTGATCTTGTCCGATCACTAAAGTTATGCAACGTCTGGCTTGGTTAGTGCTGGGATTGGTGACCGCATCGTAATCCTGGGTGTTTTTCTTATCATGTTCCGCCTTAAATTTATTTTTTACACTTAAGCATTCACATTGTTTCTCGTGTCTTTATAACATAGAAGTCGCGCTATGACGTTTATGGAGTTTTAACATTGAGAATCCCGTGTCGAATTGCCCCATCCCTTAAGCGCCGACCAACTTTAACATGGGAAGGATAGGACAATGGGCAATGGCGCTTAAGGGATGGGGCAATTCGACACGGGATTCTCCATGTTAAAACTCCATAAACGTCATAGCGCGACTTCTATGCCCTATACACAAATTTTGCTAAATTCCTAATCAACTCTACCCAAACCTATTTTTACTTTGGGATGCGGAAATTTTTTCCTTTCGTTGCATGATACATCATGGTTACGAAGCAAAATAAGCTTCACAAAGTATCCGTTCGATCGAATGCTCAAAGCCGTTTTTCGGGTATTTAGAGTGGTTTCTGGCAGTTTTACCTATATAACATCAACATCGTTGAATTTTCTCCTCTTTCTAATGACACATTTCCCAACCTTCTGGCTATCTCTGTTCAGGATTTATCTCAATTTTAGTGACATTTTTTGCACAAAAATCCATGGTTTTTGAAAAATTGGCTTGGATGACTGACTATGATCGTCTGTAACTACAAAACGGGAAGGAATTTTTCATATGTCTCGACGACGCGCACCTCCCCTGAATGTGGACATTTTTTTGAGTACCCACTCGAATTTTTCACATAAGTACATTTTCACGTGGTTCTTACCGAAGGTCCCAACCCCTATCCGATTTAAGTTGGGCTTAATTAAATGCACTTGGAAACAACTACATTATCAATGCATATACTTGAATGGACAAATTCAACAAGTAATACTTATACTACCGTTGTCTGTCTTATTAGCGCATAGTCAGTCAAAGTGGCATTTCGATAGGGATTTATTTCTTTTAGGCCGGCATTGAAATAATGGAGCAGATACCGCATCCCAAAGTATTTGCAATTTTTTGCCCTATGTTATGTTATTTTAATTGTTGAAATAATAACTTTTAGGAAAAGGACTACAGATTGGAACGTGACACTTTTGGTGAGCTGAAGGTTCCTAACAGTAAATTGTATGGAGCGCAGACGCTGAGGTCCGTTATCAATTTTCCCATC
>JAANSM010001414.1:0-18783 GCA_036850725.1 Orchesella villosa
TATTCTCGATCATATCGTAAACTCGAACTTCGTCCTTCCAATTCCAAGCTATGAAACGATCACCGCCCCATTTCACACTAGAAACTATACCTCCTTCAAGAAGTGGAGAAGATTTAAGGAGTCCAAAAACATTGGGTTGGTGCAAAGTGACACTATCATCACCTAAGGATATAAATAAAGAATGTGTTTACGAGCAACATAGTCATGAAATTTGAAATCAACTTCAAAGCACTCTTCTATGAATAAAAATGATGAAAACCAACCTGTTATAAACCTTTTGTGTTTACTGTAATAGGGATCAATAGCTACACATCTTATCTTCTTGTCTACTTTTAAAAGGGCGTCACATCTTCCATCACAAAGGTTGTAAACGTTGACCTATAAACAAATATTTTATTTTAGTTAACTTGGATGCTTTTTCACGCACCCGTTTGTCTAGTTCGTGTACTGTACGTCCAATACGATGTCCAAACTTTATTCGTTCTTACCCTTCCATCATCTGAGCATGTTGCAATATTCTCTCCATCCTTATCAATGGAAATGCAATTGACAGCTACTTTATGAGCGGGGAACGAGCCCTTAGGGTGAGGAGTTACGTTGTTACCCAAATGGTCCAAAATATAGGCTTCACCCCTATGGCTGCCAACGCATAAGAACTGCCATAATACATGAAACAAATTCATATTAATCCAAACTGTGTCATGTGTGTAAATGAGCCTATACAAAATTAAACTGCATTTATTGAACACCATGGACGAAGGTTTTGCATATATGTAGCAATATATGCAAAACCTTCGTCCATGATTGAACACACTCCTTATCAATCACCTTAGAATGAACTGCGACACAGCTCACAGCATCTTTCTCAAGAATCTTTAAAAGATCGTTCTGTATTCTTGAAAACTTCAACCTGGGTTCAGAATCGTCGACATCATCATCTTCCTCATCCTCTTGCCCTTCTGACCCAATTGAATCTTCTTTCAGTATGTCGGCTGAGTCACCAATGCTCCCATTTTCAATCCTATCGTCTTCAAGACTCATATTGCAACGGTATCCTCCTTTTTAATATATTGTTCAATACTAGCTCAGCTTCAGTTTCCAGTAGCCGTTCCGTTTTTATCTACAAACTAGATTATATTACCGTTTCGAGTACGACTAGCATACTAGAAAAAAGATTGAGGTTAACACAAAATTAAATTCAGATAACATATAATTGCTACGCATGACGCAGTGAGCTGGACAATTTTTTATCGTGTCCATCCATTCAACTCCATCCTATTAGCACTTTCAACTTTAATTTTAAAAACTTGTTCACATGCACATGCAAATGGCTAATTTTTTATTACTCTTATCACTTATCATCACACTAAAATCGTTTCTAGTAACTCACTCAAAATAATTCACGTCTGAAAGTCTGAATAAATAATCATTAAATCTTCTGAAAAATGTTTAACATTACATCATCATATGATTAGGGAGGTGCGTATGTTCATTGCACAGCTGCCTTTAGCTTTGCAAGTCTTTGCAATGAAGTTGTTGTTTACATGCACCTCAAACAGATATCATTCTATTTATATCAGCTTGACTTGCAACTTGCATTTCAACACTAAAAAAACAACATGACTTGAGTGAATGTGATTTGGTGAACCCCATATTGATATAAAATCAACAAGAACTCACTTCACTTCTTCGCCCCAAAAGGTTGAGTGGTAAAAGCACGAGGTATCCTTATAATACCATTTCATGATTTCTGGAAAAAATAATGGACATGGACATACACCCGGACAATGTGACATGCTGAATAAATATTAAAATTCTATTTATCAATTTGTTTTGCTACCAACTGCTACTGCTCACTTTTGACTTTACATGTTTGGTCGTTCGTTGTGAAGTTAAGTAACAGTTAACAGTAAGGCAAAAGGCCGTTTAACTGAAAGTGACCTTCCTTTTTTTGTAAAGTCAGCAGTAATTAAAGTAATTTTACGTGACCTATTGCCTATAGTTGATAGTAAGTCAGTAGTCCGAATAAATTTTCAGTCAGGAATTGGAATTAAAAAAGTACAATGTCCACCTCCAATCCCGGAAAGATACCATATATGGCACAGAAACCCAATTTACCACCCCCATACTGGGTAACAACTCGAGGTAGAAATGTTATTGCTTGTGCTACGGCGTGTTGTGGTGGAATATATTTTACTGGGTACACTGCCCTCCATACCCTTTTCCTTGATAGATACAAAAACGTTGTTCAGTTGTATAAGTAAGTTATGTTTTTACAGAAAAGATTTAAATATAGATGATAGATGTACATAATTTGATGTAGACTTAAGAAAACACCTTCTACAGCATTTGACATTGGTCTGATTTTTTTGGTTTAGGCATGGATTTAGAACACCGTTAACTTCAGAAACTGCAGATCGATGCCAACGCGTGGTGTCGGATCTGAATTTGAAAATGAAAGCTCCGGATATAATTGAATTTTTCTGTGCGTTCGGGATGGATATGTTTCATGCCGGATCTATCAATATGAGGACAGGTTCTATTGTAGGTGTTCCTCGGCATTTTTCTTATGGGTCACCAGCACATGTCGAGAAAAATGACATAATGGTAATGTAATTTTACAAACTAATACCAGTGTTAACATTAACGTGACCTTTTGAAACATTTTTGAGCTTCTAATAAAATTATGATTTTTCTAACTTCATATCGTGATAATATTCTTGATTGATCTCCAGGTAGAAAACAAACCTATTGAATGGGGTTCTGATGGAGGCCAGTTGCTAAAGGATTCCTTAGTTGTGAGCGAAAGAGCTCAGAAGTTCGCCATCGCTCGAGAAATAGTGATGACAGATACACATTCACCTTACGTTCATGGTGGACTAGGAGGGTTTGCGCTTTTCACGTATTATTGTATCACCAGAACGGTTAACGATAAATTTTATGGCCTTGCAAGGCCGAAGTCGTTTCGAGTTTTTGTGTATTCATTAGTAGGAACTTTTACATTTGGAATATGGGCAACTATGACAGATGTCATTACAAAACGCTACGAAAAATGGGCTGATGAAAGAGTTGGTAATATTGGATTGGACTATGCTAAAGGTGGCGTCGAGTTCTATGCAAAGACATTGGAACGCAATATCGCCCTGAGATCACTAATGGGACCGAATGGCGAGAAGCGATTTACATTCTATGGAAATGATGTCGAATTTATTCGACAACGCCATATCCCATACACAGAACGAAAGCTAGCTATGGAAGCTCTTGCAGAAAAGCTCGCGAAAATTAATGAAAGAGCAGAAGATCAAATGAGTTAACGTTTTTAGTTGTATACTTTAACAATCTGTTAGATGTAGAGCAAAGAGAAAGTGTCTAGTCTTAAATTGACGTTTTATATGCCTATGCCTTGTAAATAAAAGCTAGAATCACAAGAAATTATTTGCGGAAATGCAAGCCGAATACAATTTAGTGGTTATTGTTTAATAAACTTGTAGTATTTACTTCATACTTGCGTTTTATTCGAATTTTTATAATGTACATTTCTACATAAATACATAAACCACTTCTAATAATATAACTGACATCCACATCCCTTTTTTGTGTTATTTATGCAGCGTCAGATTACTCAACATCCTCCAATTCAAAACTGTAATGTTTCTTTCCATCAGTACCCATGTGTTTAGGCATCATTCGAATAGGAGCAATTCGAACGTACTCTGATAGGCAAAATAGAAGGAAAGTACCTCCCATAACCCCGAAAAACATCAAAGCCTGTGTATGGAGAGGTACTACGAATCTCCTCGTACGGTCCCAGCGATCTTCCCCATATAAGTCAGCATCCACATGAAGTGGCTCACCATAGTTCCTTTTCAGTTCGGGAAAGTCATAAAGGGCATGTGGATCCTTAGACTCTGCGGTTATTATCGGAAGTTTGGGATAATCGCCATAGCCTGTACCATCATTTGCATAAGTTTCATAATCTTCGGGTATCATTCCATACTTTTTAGCCGCTGCCCGTCTTGCTTCCTCATTCTAAATGTAAAAAATTGCATCAATTGATTCAAATATACGTATAATCAATAATCAAGGGTGAAGGGATTGGTTCATCGCCAGTAACAGTTAATTTACCGCTGGGGGATCATCCGTGGGACGCCAATCTTTGTTCCAATATCCTGCTGAATTTACGGAAGTAGTAGAAAGAGCTCTACTATGTTGTACCACTGCTCGTGGACTGATACGCCTCGCAACCAATAGTGGCAGTGACATGATGCTTTTTTCCTTTGTACCTAGAAAATAATAAAACAATCACCAATCATTTACCAATCATGATCAATACCTGAAACCTAAGAGAGAACATGGCTATTATGGCCGATAGCCAGAAAAGAGTGTGCTCACAGCAATAAATGGACATTAAAAACACCTTTGAAATTGAACAAAAGAGTTTTAGATTCACAAACTACTGACTACTGCTCACTACAACTACTACCGTTACAGTTCCACATGTCAACTTACCAGCTCTCCTTACGCCGAGAAGAAAATCAAATACGGTTCACTCTTCCCTTCCAACCAGGAATCTACCTTCACTAATAAACTACCACTTTCCTAAAATCCAATTCAATTATTCTAGGAGACTTTTAGTCATCCTATTTCGAAAGCACTTTGTTAGTGAAAAGTTTTGTATTGTGAATGATATTGGTTTTGGGTTAGCTCAGCTGCCCATCATATTTTTATTTTTATTCTTTAAACTCCATTCCTAAACAGAATGGAGTCTTGCTTCTCCCCACAGTAGACTGTAGAGTAGTTTTGTTGTTTGTATAAAGAGTTGTATTTGTATACATAACGCACATGGGGCTACGTGATACTAATTCTTAAGTTTAGGGAATAGGATTTGGCAATATATATTAGACTAGAGTGTATGTGTCGCTCCTCATTCTTTTATACTGTCTCGTCTGTTGACGGGATAGAGGGTTAATCTCTTGAGCGTTTGTCTCTTGTTCGGTTCCCTGTTACGGCGTGTGATGTGATTTGTAATCGCCCCTATCTGATACTCGTGATTGTACGATACTCCAAATTGTTCCTGATGCCTAACAATTTTTTTTAAATTTTATAACAATCATAAATTTGTTATAAGTTTTTAATAAATTGACGAATGAGTCATCAGGTTTTAAATCAAATATCAATACCACGAATGACGTAGTTAAATAGTTCATGATGGTAAATCGGTACGACAGTGGGGTCGGGGTCCAGTCGCAGGATGTCGCAGGTCCAGTCAGGTATAAGATATGAGATGGTTTCCAAGGATGAGAAAATAATAGAAGTCTTCTTCTAAAGCCTTGTCTTCAATAACAACCAACTTTACAGAGACCTCCAATATAATTTTAATAACTCTTGGACCTTTCCGATTTTCTTTTACCAAAGATTAGTTAGCAGGTTAGCAGTATACCCATAAGTACCACACGACCTCACCGTAGGACCATCGATATATAGCATTACAATATCAGGAGGGAACATGTATGCCATTTCGGAAACTTTAGTTGAGCGAATTCGTTCCCAGCGAGAAAGTGAAAACTTAGATCTGAGTTTATGTGAAATTACCAACATCCCATTGAGAGCCATTAAAGATCATTATGGTACACCCAAGGATCTTGATCTATCGTACAATCTTATTGGGTACATCAAACCTGTATTTGTTTTGGACATGAAACATTGTACCAAATTAAATTTGGCCAGAAATGGACTTCAAAAGTTGCCCGAAAATTTTGGTGATATGGACCAGCTTACGTACTTGGATTTACATGCAAATCAGGTTTTAAAATTGGAATTATATGAGCTCATAAGGCACGAGGCTGCAAGAATGTTTCCTAACACTATTTGATGTAGCTTATCATGAAACTGTACTGTATACGTATTCCTTGAAATTTTGGATAGCTAACGACTTTACCTGTGAGCATGGGGAGATTGCACAATCTCTCTTATCTAAACATATCCGAAAATCCTTTCCGAGCTCCATTAAATAAATTCCTTGACAAACAAAAGGAAGATGTATTTCACGCAGAAGTATTTCCTACGTTGGTTCTAGAATTTCTGAAGGGGCTGGCGAGTGAATTGCCTCTAGACGGAGGTGTTGAAAAGCTCAAGATGAATAGGCACAGAAAATCAATAACATTTGAAGAGGATCATGAGAAGGAAAACAGTATGTTCATCATCAGCTTCTATTAAAGAAAGATATCTGAAAATATAATTAAAATACTCTTTTCCATGCTTCTATGCATGAAATTCTGTGCAGCCTTAGATCGCAAGTCCAAAAATCTATCAAATAGGAAAACAAAACTAAATTTGCAGAGTGTCAGGAAAAACTTATCACTTAACCCCATACCTAAACAATTCAATTTTTTCCAAGGTAAGGAAAATCTACTTTTTACCTGTATTGGAAGGACGGGGTTTTAAATGTCTAAAATGAATTTGATTTATTACAGTATTGGCAAAAATCACACTACCCGTTGTCGTTGTATTAATGATTCCTTTGCTGCTGTCAGTGGCAGTTGACTGTTCCTTCATGAATATAGTAACACAAGACACTCTGCTGCCTGCTACGATATGGAAGATGTACAAACCCTACCACTGTTGTATGCAAAGTTTTGTTAACTTTTGCCAGCCTAATAGGGCTTTAATCGTGCGAGGTCCTACAACGAATTTGCAAGAATACGGCATATTTTCTGCAATTAGGAGTTATTTTATGACTATGTTCAGATGCGTTATGAATACTTTTGCTTGATTTTTAATTGCACTTGACCCCAACTTCTGAAATTAATTATGAGGAAAAGTTTGATTGAACGCATTAATAGCAAGCATTCTAAGTATAGCGATTCAACAACAATAGCTTTGAGCATAAAATGTGTAGGAAATGGAAAGTACGAGCAATAATAAACGTTGGTACTGATACTGAATGTGTAGACATGCTTCCTTCCGAAAATAGTATTTATAACATCCCACTGCATGCGTTCATAAGTTTCACAAAGAAAAAGTAGTTATCACATAGCTTATCAATAACAATGTTAAGAAACGAAAACATGATTACTTAGACCTAAAGATTATTGTTCTGTAATGACAATATAGGATTTTCAAATAATAGTAGATTATATTGAGATTAACAAAAAATAATACGATAGTAGGTCATGTAAGGAAACATTTCGGAAAATTGTAGAAAGTTGACTGGTTTATGCAATTTTTTAAATCTAACAATAGCGTAGAAAGCGAGTGCATTTCATTTGAAGACGAAGAAGTATGCAAGTATGGTCAAAATCAGAGCAAAAAGTGGAGCTCATCTTACGTTCCGCAATACTCATTCCAGCTGTCCCGAACCCTTCCACTCCTTTGGAACTGAAATGGTTCATCCCATTTAATTTCTATGGGATCGGCCTTGGTTTAACGTGGTTTAACTGTGTTGCCATTGCTAACAGCGAAGAAGTACGGAAGGAATTAGTTTGATTTGATGGATTTTACGGGTTTTACAGACGGAAATTATATCGTTTGTAAGCATTTGAGTTTGTATTTATCACACCACTCTCAAAAACAGTAGGTATTTAACTGACCTCCTTCCTTCAAGATTCTGCACACTTACCAATTTTTTTTATAATGATCACTATTGATGATATGTACACAAGTCAGGCGGTTCCAGATATTCTCCTTAACCGAATAAGAACTCAGCAAGGAGATGGCAATAAATTGGACTTGAGTCTGTGCAATCTAGTCCAAGTGCCTTTGAAGGCCATACGAGAATATTTTGGAGAACCAGTTAGTTTTGACCTCTCCTTCAATTCTGTCCGGTATTTAAGTCCAGAGTTTGCTGTAGACATGAAGAATTTGTCCAGATTGGACCTAAGCAGAAACGATCTGCGTAAGTTGCCTGAAAACTTTGGGGATATGCGAGAACTCCTTTATCTTGACTTACACCAAAACAAGGTGAGTGAAACGATATCCACACCAATGTATCAGTATTCCCCAGTTACGTTCTATACATTGTATTCTTCCAAACGGCAAATGGATCATCATAAGTCCTTAAATTTTACCGTAGTTGGAAACGCTTCCAATAAGTATGGGAAAGATGACTCGACTCAAATTTCTCAGCATATCAGACAATCCATTTCGGGCTCCACTGAGTAACTTTTTTGGACAAGGAGCTCTGGGAAGAGAAGTCAGTGGAGTTGCACTGGCAGATTTGGTGATCAAATTGTTGGCAGAAATGTCAACGGAGATATCAGAATCAGGAGATATCTCACAAGACAGTTTTTTACATAGTAGAAATTCCAAAGTACATTACACAGAAAAGAGTATAACTGGCTTTGAGGAGGAAACAGGGGATGTTTCGTCTAACTCGAGTGATTCATCGAACGACCTAGGTTTTCAATATTCACATAAGATTCATATTCCCAGTTAGAAATTCCCACGCCAGTTTTATGTAAATTACCACCTTTGCTGATTTCTAATTATGAATTCGTTATCCGTAGCTTTGGATTTGGACAACGAGAATAACTTGGTATTGCGCCACAGTCACCCTAAAACAAAACTGTCGAAGAAAGTAAGAATATCCACAAAACTGAAGCGTAGAAAGCTATTATCCATGACTCAAGCACTGACTGCAAATCCTACTGTAACGAGACCAGGATGGGGTATTAATTTACTTTTAGATCCATTTATAAGTTATTTTCATGTGTATCTTTTATACTAGACGTAATTGCATGTAAGTGAAACGCGAATGTTTGCAGTTTGGGGGAAGATGAGATCCCTCTTTACATTTGCATTTGTATTCGGACTCTTTCTACCATTAATAATGTCTGTCGGAATCGACACATCTTACTTTGATCGCTGGGCACAAGATTCTGAATCTGAATTGTTTGTATCTTTCTGGAGCATATACAAACCTTATCATGAAACGATGGAGGTAGCCATTCGCTTCTCTTCCCGATTTGTATACAAGACTCTTCGAATTCGAGGGCCGTATCCTGATAATGTTGATGATGGGATTTTTACATCATTGTACAACTACCTAGCCAGTGTGTTCAATTACATTGGTACTGTCTTCAGTTGTATCATCTAAAAAAGCATAATACAAGTGACAACCCTTCTATTGGTTAATTCGGTAACGAAAATGATTAAATTCCAATTACAAAGTAATGAATTATCGAATCAACAAAGTAATAAAATCAATATAAATTACGGATGTGCATTTCCTATAAATTGTTCACAGCTGAATTGATTAATCCTAATTTTTCGTCTCCATTCTCATCCGATATGACGAAACTCTTTATAGCCCATAAATACTTAATAATAATTTATTTATTTAATACTTTGGGCGAGTCAGCGTATGATTTTCATGCATAAGTGTCAATCAATATTTACTTTGTGCAATCTTACTTTTTATTGCTAACGTATTATGGTTATAAGATGTAACGTTCACTCGTCAATAGTTTATACTTGGCTTTCACCGGAAACGAGCAGTCTCGAAATCCACTATACATTCAATAAACCGACTCCAACAAAGGAATTGGACAAGGTTGTTTATAATGCATGCGTGTTGTACAATATGAAAATACTCCATAAAGTAATAATATGGATTGCTAACAAATTAGACAAAGAATATTAAGAAATTGCAACAGCTTCTGTTAGGCATGCGTGGGCATGTGTTTTGCTTGATGTAAACTGTACGTCGTAAAGATTTTGAAGGTTAAATACAAATACAAGACTACTTATGTATCTATTAATAACTCTCGTTAAGGACAAAAACAAACCTACCTCCTCAACGAGAACATCTAATGCATTCATTTATTTTTACAAAAAGGGCTGACAGCCAACCAGAAAATAATATAATAGATGTTGAATCTCATACATGCATTGTACACACAATCTTATGTATTCTCATTCTCAGCAACATGTTTCTTGGTAAGGAAGTGAAGGCAATGTTTCCAAATACATTAACGTGTTGGTTTCCCAATATGGCATTTTGGAGTGAAAGAACCTAATAATATTGAATATATCATCAAACTTGTTTATCTACATTTGCTTTTCATAACAATTCCTTATTCTTTTGCACTAACCTAAATAATTTGTTTATAACATTTGACGTGATATACCCACAAAATTCTCATATATACATGTAATATTCTCAAGTCTAGTCAGAATTTATCCATGCATTACATGGGAAGTTATTATAAAATATTTGCTTGGATGGCTTATGATAACTGATATTGTATAGTACATGATGTATGCAATGCCTGTCTTATGCTTCCATGTTCCATGTCCAGACTCACAGCAGCTTCAGTACCTACGTATTCGGTAAGCAGCAGACTTACCACAAGCACTAAAAGTGGGCTCATGTAATAATAATAACCACACTCGTTATGCCGCTTTCATAATTACACATACACTCTGTACATTACATTAGCAGAGAGAAGCTCGTTTCTTTGTGTGCCTACTTTTAGCAGGGCAATGCTTTGATCGCACTGCTTTTGTCATTATTACCAACGGTGTGAACTGACTGATGTATATATTCCATATATATATATTATATACATAATATGTTCATGTAACATCCTCACATTCACATGCTCACACTGGATCAGCAAAACAAAATGATATCCAAATCATATAGTAAGTAGCAGTAGCACACATGAGACCAAGCTCAATGCAAAGCCCCACTTACTCACTTCTTTAGAATTATTATAGCCAAAGGGCCTACCCTAAAACTTTCTTTGTTTTGCAGGAACAACTCGTTCAACTGTGGCAAAGTAGGTAAAGGAAGCAAGCTGCATCGTTGTATCCAAATTGTACTGGTACTGGCATATTGTGACCATACTAAAAGTACATGTTCGCCTTTTTAACTCTGTTTGACGACACAGGCCAGGCCATAAGCATGTGTATGTTATATACAAGTATTATAGAAGAAGGATGGATGATGATGGAACAAGGAACAAAATATAAAAGCTATCGTGTTCCATACTACAATAATATGTGTGTATGAATACACCATATAGGGCAGGGGTCTTTTTCCACAAACTTTGCTATATCCCTCCATCTCACCTCTTTACATCCTTCCTTTACTGGTGGTACTTGAAATACCGTGAATTCAATCCCTTTTCTACCCTTCTCCTCAGTCTTTACTGAGCTCTGTTTTCTGTAGTTGTACTCAATAATATTCTTTGATACATCCTCAATAACAAATTGCCTGTAATGTCAATTTCATTTTGATTAATAAAATACTCCAGTGAATTTAGCGTGATTGTGTCAGTGTGTCATGTGGGAATGGTATATACACCTAAGCCAAGTTGTTATAACTAGAGCAATATAAATGCGATTTATTATACATGAGTCTCATGGACAGAGACGCAGATGGATAGAAGAGTGCGATATGGAACTCATTGTTATTATGAACGTACATAGACCTGAACAAAACCACGTCACTTAAACTTGTTTACTTTCAAATGACATCAATAATACAACTCAGCTCTACGCTATGTTCAGGTGGCATTAATGCTCCAGCATTTTTAACATAGGATGAATTTGCATGATTTTTTGCAACTATTTTTTTGCAAAGAAAACAAGTGATATATGATGCCTAAATAATGTGATAAGATTGTGTCAACAGAATGACAGTTTGAAATAGTTAATCGCACACATAGTTTCAAGTTCAATAATAAGCTATAAAGATTTATGAAACAAAGCGAAAGATCTCGATAAATTATATATTTTTTACGATGAATGCCACACGAAAAGTTAAGCTTAAAGATATCACTTCGAATTTAACATGTAAACTGTGCCTCGGTTATCTCGTGGATGCAACCACGATTATAGAATGCCTTCACTCTTGTAAGTTAATTTTAAATTTTACATCTATTTCCTTTGCGTATTATCAACTTAATTCCTACAACATATATTCTGTCATAATTAACAGTTTGCAAGAGCTGCATTGTAAAGTACTTGGAGAAAAGTGCAGATCTCGAAGAAAAATACTGCCCAGTTTGCGATGTTCAGTTGCACTCAACCAAACCGCTTACTAGTATTCGCCCTGATCTTATGCTACAGGAAATTGTCTATAAGTTGGTGCCTGGTTTATTTAAAAGTGAGTCTAGCCCAGTTTGCGATGTTCAGTTGCACTCAACCAAACCGCTTACTAGTATTCGCCCTGATCTTATGCTACAGGAAATTGTCTATAAGTTGGTGCCTGGTTTATTTAAAAGTGAGTATAAAAATGAAAATCATTATTTTAAAATGTCTGAATTCGCTGACAGAAAGCAATGCTAAATTCACTTTGTCTCTGTAGATGAAATGTGTAGGAGGAGAGCATTTTACGGCGAAAATAAAGAGCTTGCTCCTAATAATCAACTGGACTCTGGACAAGTTTTTGATAGAGCTCTACATCACTTCCGATGATATTATACATTTATCATTGGAATATGTTACGGATGATGTTAAACTAAAGGTGTGTAATGTACTGATACTTTTATGGTGAGGGTGCTGTAATTTTCTAATCGAATGTTTCATTTTTTGAGTAGGAATCGACCAAGAGATATTTGATGTGCCCAGCGGCAGTAAGTGTTTCTATTTTGAAGAAACTATTACAAGGAAAGTATGATTTGGCGGAAGGGACACCTATAGATCTAATGTTTGGGGAAAGAATACTTCCCGACGACTTTCTTCTCATGGACGTAGCCTACAAATATTCTTGGACGATGGTTAGCTTATTAATTTGCAAAATATATTGCATACGAATATGTTGTATTCGCGTTCAGATAGAATAATTTAATGCAAATAATTTTTTACAGAACGGAAGCAAGCCCCTAAGATTAAGTTACCGTATAAAAGGATTGGCAAAACCAGTTATCAAACATGAACTGCCGATTAAAGACACACCACAAAAACCAGAGTCACGTGAAACTGATCAAACTCAAGAGGAAAGTTGTAATCAGAGTAAGAAAAAAAGTTTGCAACGAAAATGGTAGCAATATTATGCCTGTCAAAAGTAAACCAAACAAACAGGCTCCCAGAAACGGCCTAGTTTCTGGAGAAGTCGCAATTTCTTCAATAAAGCCTCCAAACGGGAAAGTTAGGGGGCGAAAGCGGAAACATTTACGCTATTCTGATGTAATAATTGAAAGTAAGGATGACATCATAAATCTTTCAAAGCGATTGAAGACACCAAATTCAGACAATTCAACTCAGTCAAAACCACCACTGGTATCTCCAATCCCACTAATTCCAAGTAAAGATGGTGGTAAATCACTGAACAAAGATGCAAAGGAGGTACAACTCCAAATAAGTGAAAACGGTGTGATAAGTGCTCGCAGTGTTTCTTCTGGAGAGGAAAAAATTATTCTGAACATTCCTTCCTCTTCATCCGCCTCAAATCCTAGTCCAACAACTTCTCAGAATATTACAATAGCTGAAAAGTTACTCCTCTCTGGCAATTTTCAGTCAAAGACTGGCCCTTCGGGAGTGATGGAAATAATATGCGATAAGCCTGATCCACTTTCTGTGTCTTTGAAGTCGTCATCTGCCAAGCCTGGCTATGTTACACTCAATATTCCAACTCCAAACAATCCCATTGCACCTCAACACCAGGATAAGTCGAACAATAAATTGCAAACCAAGTCGAATGGTACTAACAACTCAAACTTAAGCCATGATGGCCAGAAAACAGTACAAAGCAGTCCAGCTGTGAATCTTCTTAACGGAAAAGTCAACTCATGGTTGTTGGATGCCTCCAAAAGTAATTCATCCAAGGCAAATCTTATGCAAAAAATCAAAAGTCGAATTTCATCCAAAGGAACCGATGGAGAAAATGTGAAGAAGGCTATCAGTGACTTGGAGAAGCTACGTTGTAATGGAACAGAGGCTTCGAAATCTACACCAGAACTGCAAAAAACTGTTGGGGTACACACGCAACCAATCATCTCACCGTTACATAATCAATTTCAGCACCAGCATCGTACTAAAAGTTCAAACGGAGTAACTAAAAATTCAAATGATAGCAATTTTATGTTGCCAATCGGACTCAATTTTTCACCTGCTTCTGGAATGTCAGTGAGTATGATCCCTTGTTCAACATCCACAGCTGCACCGAGTCCCAGTAATACCCCAAATATATCATTAACACTGTGTCCAACAACAGGCGCCTCTTTACAAGTCACTCCTCCGAAAAGAGTCGCCCACCAAACAACAGTAGTCAACGGGGATCTGAAGTTTACAACGAGTCCTAAACACATACTACCCTTAAATGGTGACCATGATGGCTCACCTAAAAAGCCACCAAAATTTTTCAAAATCTCGACATGCGGGCTCACCTGGCTCTTCTCCATCTGCCATACTAAAGCAAACTGGAAAAAGTCCGCAACAGCCGGAAAGTGAGCCTAAGAGAAAACTACCTAATGGTAAAGGGCATCCTGAAAATGGGCAGAAGAAATCGAAAGAGCGAAAAGAGCTTTCAAAAGAGCTTGGCACGCCACCGCCATATAGTCCTATGATTTCTCCCAAAATGTCAATTTCAGGTCAACATTGTAATACAGTGGTAACCTCAACAGTTTCCAACGCTAGCATCATGAGTAATGGCGTTCAAAGAACATTAAATTATCCAACAAACAACGATAAATATGCGCAACTCTCATCTCTCAGCACACTGAACGGCTTAGGACTCCCTGAGAATTTAAGTGCGTCCTTTGGCGTTGCAGCTGCTGTAGCTGCAGCTGCGGCACAAAATGGGAATTTGCAGTTAGGAATGGTTCCTTTCGTGACAGATAGCTATTGTTCCATGCCATTTTTAAATCAGAGGATTGGCATGTCCCCATACTCTTTCCCATATGCATATCCTGGTGTAAGCTACGGAAACTTGGGGAGTTCCTCAACAAACTTGATAACATCTTCGACTTCTTTACCAAAAAGTAAACCGAGTAGCGCCCATGTCAATTACCTCACGAATCCTCCAAGACTTTCGAACGGGGTGTCCATAACATCGAGTGAAGCGTCAACCTCAGCCACTTTGGACTTGTCTATTGGGAAGAACATGAATGGCGAAGGAGAGAAAGGGCAAGGTGAAGAAGCTAGAAAATCGCCATTGCTAGCTTGCTTACTTAATTCAAATAAAGATACGTCAACTGGAAGAAGTGGTCACAATAATGGCTCAAGTACTGAGAAAAATGGAACAAATTCAGAAAAAAGAGCAATAACCGATAAACCAGAAAACCTAAAACTTAACGGAACGGAAGATGCTACTAGAAAGAAAAACTCTCCTAAAAATTCTTTAGAGAAAGCTAATAAATCATCAAATACAAAAGAAGTCAGTAGTGTTGAAAGAAAATCACCTGAAATAAAAAACGGGGATACACATAGCAAGAAAATTGAAGCTCACAACAGCAGTAATTCCCCTCAAAAAGAGGGAACTTCAACGAAAAAATATAATGACACATCTGAGACTGAATGTAAAAGCGTACCTAAAAGTTCTAAAGTGAACAATACCGTCCTAGAGCAAGATAAATTACTGTGCCTCTCCGCTCAAAACAATAATAATCAGTCTATAAGTAATAATCATGATAAATCTGAAGAGAATACTTCAAGTCCTGCAAAGCTACTTAAAAGTTTGGATAGTGCCAACGCAAACAATGGAAAGAATAATGGCGCACCAGCAGTTACAGAATTAAGCTCAAAATCTGGGAGTGCCTAAAATCCAACAAGTATCTCAAATAGCTTAATAATTTTTTGAATGTGAATGTAGATTCCTTATGATTAATTTAAGTATATACTCTCTCTATTTACGCTATGCATAGCATAGTTTAGAACAAAAATCGAAGCGCAAATTATGTCACATTTTTAGTCAAATCTCGTAGTTTTTATTGTTAGTTTATATCGTAGGTAAAATAGCAATTTAATTCTGTTAGTTTAAGTATATAAGTTAATCTTTGTATGTACCTTCAATGCGGCTTATAGGCAAACTTTGTCAGAAGTTTAATTTAAAATACTTCATGTGTATGTACAAAGTACCTTTTCTCAACTTTCCCACTGTACCTTTTTGACATCTCAAAAATGTCACTGTGACTTCACCAATTACTGATTCCTAATTTAGATGCATTAAATACATGTCCTCGTCGGAATGTTATATGATATACGATACATATAAATATAAACTGTGAATGCTCACCAACTACAACGCTTCTCAACTAGCTGAATTCATTATTCACAAACCAATAATCTCAAATTGAATTTAGTAAACCAATTCTATATATAGACTATTTACTTTTACTGTAAAACTTTGCTGGACTTTCGTTCTGTACTTATTGTTATATCATTTTACCTTATGCTTTCTTTTATAATACGCTTATTCAAAGTCGAATCAATGAAGACTGTATTCATTAAAGTGGTCAAATGTCAACTTCTTAAAAAAATGACGATTAGTTTATTTTTGCAGACGTGAGTGTGCAAACAATCTTAAAAGCTGCTTCTCATTTTGCTGCTAAATGTAATTTAAGTTTAGTTTGCTTTTTTTATTATCATTTTGTTACATATATGAAGATCTCTAGCGTTTGTTCGTACCGTTTCTTTCACCAGTGATTCTTCTATCAATTGAAGGAATGCATGCACAACAATATTTTTGCTAAATATCTATTTAGTAAACTAAGTAAACGTACTGTAATTTAAGTGATGTAAAATGTTCGAATATATATTAATGTCCTATATGGTATGTACAGCGCAGCATATAATCTTATACTAAACAATTGAACATATATATATACTTACATATAATCGAAATGCAAGTAGTAAATCCGGAAATCAAATTATTACTGCGTCGCAGCATCGTGATTTGTGACTAAATTTCACATTCAAGTATCAAATACAGGGTATTAAAGCGTTCTTTAAATCTTTCTTCTAAGAAATATTATAACCTAATTAATGATAAGTAGCACATGAATGTGTTGCAATAAATTGACTTGAGGTTTAGCATGATACTATATGAGAAGAGATGCCATTAGTTGTAATGTTTGTAGCTACTAAGATGTTTAGTTAGACTAAAATAAGTAGTCGCAAATAGTTAACTATTTCAGGCAGAATTAAATATTAAAATGTTCTTTTTTGTTTACTAGATGTAGTGCGATGTATAGAACGCACTAAAAATGTATATGTCGTTAAAAATATATCGTATCGAAATCAATAAAATGCCACTGTTTTTTCCAAAATATATTATTCTCGGATCATTTTGTGACTTTTATTAGTAAACTGCGGGCAGCAAACGCATCTGGGAAAACATTTTCGTATTGGTTAATTATAATAAAGAAAATGTAATGCAAAGTTTTCGAATTCATAGAAGCATCTCCTATAAAGTAAAGCATCATTGTGTATTTAAATTGCATCAAACAAGTATAAATGTTGGTATAACAAGTATAAATCGTTTTGGAATATTGAATATAATACATCGCAAGCATAAACAAGGGTTTGTAGCTTCAAAGTAATCTGAGGCATTGTAATAACATTTTTTTATTCATTTAAATCCACCCTATTGCACAATAATATTTTGCACCAATTTTGTAAGTACAAAAATATAATGAGCAATATTTTGAACTTTCTGTTGTCTAACAATAACATACAGAATTGGTTAAAATTTTGGAGCTATAAGTGACGCAAGTACTGACAGAGTATAAGGAAATCAAAGATATAAAATCTTCATATTTTCTCAATATTTATCCTCGCCTTTTGCAGACTTTACAGTGCAGTACATAATATTATGTGTATGTACATTACACAAACTTTTATATGCACAGAGAGATACATCCTTTTTGTTGGCAAGAAAGTATATTTTGTATATCATGTATATTTCGTACTCTGTTTGTACATGTACGGATAATATATAATGTGGCTGGTTTCCAGTTCGTCATCCCTATTTTTTGGGCACACCGCATTCAGAGAAGTTGTAGCTCTGGTCTTAATATGTATTATACACGCACAAATGCATACGCACGAAGTATATTTAGGTATAATATATTTTGTTATTTGTCGAGTTTTCTGCCTTCTGCGTAGCTTGTTTGATAACGGCTGACAAGATGAAATAGAGGTTGAAGTTGTGGAAGAAATGAAATGAAGTTTTTTTGTGCTAGGTTATATAAAACTAGGGGAAGGGACATGAACAAACATCCTTCAACCTCTAGCACACGGTATGAAGCAGTTGGTTGTGCTTGGACTTGTATAACAGTAGGATAGGGGAAAACGACTTGACCGAACACAATATGGTGCCTTGCAGGAGCCAATCGAATAATCAGTTTGTAGAACTGGAATATTTCTCTAGCTATCTTCTCCCTTCTCCATAAAACAGCCTTACCAAAATAAATTAGCTATGGATCCGTCAACTGCAAAAATAGATTGTGTACAATAGTTATGCTTTCAACTTGCAGCATAAATGGTACAACGCATAATTGTTTTTCATTTAGGTACATTATGACAAGAAGAATTGTGGGCATATTTTCATGTAGCATCATTTCAATAATCCATGTATGCATACTTTTCAAATCAGTTGCTCAGCTCGAAAAACAAGTAAGAAACTCTTTTCTACCACACAAAGAAGATTCCAAAAGTTTGGAAGAATGAAGATGAAGGATATCATAAGAAGAAGAATATATAGATCAAGCAAAGAAAGAAACACGAAAGGTTTAGGTTGCTTTGTCAAGTGTAAACAACTCTGTGTGTGGTAGACTAAGTGAATGGACAATAGAGCACTTCCATATGCCATGGCCGAGCTTTAGCTTTGTACTCAAA
>JAANSM010001415.1:0-18781 GCA_036850725.1 Orchesella villosa
TATATTTCCTATTTTATGAGGGAAAATGGGCCAGGTTATAGATCTACGCTTAATTGGGTCAGGAATCAGTTGCCTCAAAATCACATTTCAAACTTTACGGTGAGTTCGTGTTTATTAAAATTATTTTTTAATTCCATAATATGATTTGTAAAGATGTACAATACCCTACAATACAATATGCCTATAACTTTTTGTAGACGGACTGGAACAGTGGAGAACTTTTATGCGAGTTGGTACGTTCATATGGAGGGCCTGTACCTGGATTGGAGAATATGTCGACGGATACGGAACATTGGGAGTCTAATTTATCAATGGGTATATAAACGCGTTTTAGTTTAGTTAAAACTTTTATTTGAATTTAAAATCTCCTCAGTTTATTAGATGCTTTAGTAAATCTTAAACTGTTGAGTGACATGATGAAAAGAAACAGTTAGAATACACAATTTTGAAGCGACATAATCTATCATAAATCGCAAACAACAAATCTTCACAGTATGCACACATCAGACGCCATGTTATACGCCTTTAGCATAGGCGGCACGAAATGCCATGCAATTAATTATTGCTTTGCCGTCGATTTCTGCCTGGGTAAGAACTTTCCTCTGTATCCAAGATTTCATTAATTTTGCCATTGAAATCCACGGCATTATCTGCATCACCACCAACCGCACGGTGTGACTGCATAGAAGGAACAACAAAAATGTGGAGGACTTCCTATCTATATCTAATTCTAATTTATATATTTTACCGATTTATGGGACTGGCGCAAAACTTTGACATCTTCTGAATCTTCAAACTGTGTATTCCCATTCCCTACCGTAGAATGAACCATATTTCTTCCTGTAGCTGGCGATTGTGAAGTCCGTCTTTTCGTAGATGATTTCACTGTATTTTTCGCTAGATTTCAAATTTAATTATGATGATTTGTTTGAAAATGCGTTTAAAGTTATTAATATCAAATGCTAGCACAAGACTCAAACCTTTTGCCTTTATAGTTTTCTTTTTGGATTTGATGTTCCCATTTTCATCAACTTCTGAGCCAGCAGTTTCATACGAATCTGATTGTACTGTCGCATCGTGCTTCCCAAATGAAGCCGAATCTAATTTCAGCTTCATTAATCCTGCCTCCATTCCCTGAACTGCGTCCGCTTCAGAGAGTTTTGCAGGCTTAGAGGGAATCATAGCAAATGGGTGTTCAATTTCATCGGCCTGAGTTAAATGGATGGTTATACAAAATCAAAGGAAATCAAAGAAACGGAATGATTAATACTGTTATGCTTTGCTCAGACTAGTTTAGACTGTTAGCTTAGAAGAAAACTAAGGTTATTATTTGGCTAACGTAGGCATTCGTCATGGGACGCTTCCCGATTACAGAGTAAGCTTCTTCCAACAGCGCGTCAACCTCTTGAAACACTTTGTACATGGATGTTGTTTTTATTACTAGAGGTAGATCATCAGGAGGAAGATTTACATTAGACATGTCGAATTCAAATAAAATCTCACTTGTGGTGAAAGTTTTAGGGATGGGAGATGTAAGCTATGCTTATGCAACAGGAGGAAGATTTGCATTAGACATGTCGAATTCAAATAAAATCTCACTTGTGGTGAAAGTTTTAGGGATGGGAGATGTAAGCTATGCTTATGCATGTAACGAACAAGAAAATGCCAAATAGGATCGGATCAAAAAGAAGACTAAATTTCAATGAGACTGAAGATCTTCATATATGATTATGATTACGATGGCGTTCTTTTATAGGCTTTCCACGGTAACAGTTAGTTGGCTCCTACCCAGACCTATCCTCCAAACCGATTGATGGTGATATGCCATGGCTTAACCATTTGGTTTTATCAACACGTTATCAAGCAAGGAAACTACCATACACGTTTGCTGACCATAGCGTATATAAACATGTGCCTATTTTTTTACTTCATATGTGAGACTACTAGAGTACCTAATTAAGATACGAGACCGAAGCTCTGTAATGCAAATAACTTTGAAGGACTTCTTATCTTACAACATGTTAAATTATAATGAAAAAACTAAATTTTCATACCAGCGTTAACACATGACACTTCAGTAGAAATGAAGATGATAAAACGAAGCCACATTCTAACCAGTCTAATTTCATTTTGTGATTCACGTTTGTTGTTGCAGCTATGAAAGGTGGTGAAAAGCTTGGAGTGTCATCTCTATTACGACCTAAAGACATGGCTGACCCTTCCGTCGACCATCTTGGTGTAATGGCTTACACCGCCCAGTTTCAATGGCTTCCAGCCCGTCCACCACCTGGCCAACGAGTTACTGTATCGTGGGAATCAAGAGCTTTTAGAAAATCAGATCCAGTAAGTAATATCTTTAACATATCACATTAAGCAGCAGCAGTAAGAAGATAAGATCGAAAAAGTCATGAAATGTAAAATTAATTGTTATTATTTTATCTTCCTTACAGATAAATTTTCACGTAGAAATTAACGAAGAAATTTCCGACTACCGTGAAATCACTGTCGAGGTGAAAGGTCCCTCAGGGAAAATTGACTGTCGACTTAACTTAAATACTTCCGGAAACGGAAAGGGTGTGTTCACAGCCTCAGAAATTGGAATTCATGAGGTGATCGTGAAATATCAAGGGGAGCCAGTAGTAAGGATCTCCATTGAAATGTCGGGTGCTACCACAATATTCAGAAATAAGTTACTCAGGGCTGGCCCCATGTGCAGTGGGTTCAGTTGTTGAAGTTTTAGTCAATCCTCAAGATACTAGTCCAGCAGGAGCCAAATTAGAATTTCTCGAAGTAGTTGCCGTCTCTCCCAGCGATAACAAAAAGCCATGTATGGTGAATAGGGTGGAAGGTGGCTTCGCTGCCACTTTCAAACCAGATGAGCCGGGAGAGTGGAAAGTTACTGTTTTGTACAAAGGAAAGGATATACAAGGGTCACCGTTCCCTTGTTTTGTATATGATCCCAATGGAGTTGTGGTAAGTCGAGCAGTGTGAATATATATACGCGTCTGTACGTATTTTGCAATCTTTAAAAAATCCTTAAACAAAATGATCACAACAGAACCACTAACAAAAATTCATTCGTGATTTATTTTTGTTCAATCCTTTTTAGCTTGATACACTAGAAGGTGCCTTACCAGGTTTGCCATTTGCCTTCATTTGTGATGCACGCGGAACAGGGGGACTCGGAGACGTTGAATCACAACAGAACCACTACCAAAAATTCATTCGTGATTTATTTTTGTTCAATCCTTTTTAGCTTGATACACTAGAAGGTGCCTTACCAGGTTTGCCATTTGCCTTCATTTGTGATGCACGCGGAACAGGAGGACTCGGAGACGTTGCAATTGATGTTACACATGAAGGACGGTAATGGAAAATTTAAAATGTGTAGAATATACTATTTCGATAGATGGATCATCGTTGTCTACATAGCTTGTTGATGTAGCGCTGTATTATGTTGTATGATTAATTACCGTGCATTGCAAATTCAAAACTGGAAGCAACTTTTTGTTTCATTATAAAATCACCAACAATATAGATAGTCGACACTCGACACCTATCTGCAAAGTTTGAAACAGTTATAACCTAAGTTTATCACAGAATTAAACAAAAATAGACACTCGACTCTAAGAAATTAGTTTGCTTCAAAATCATGATACTAAAAATAAAACCAATATACAGAAGTTGATGGAAAACTTTTCTTGGTGAAAGTGGTTTCGGGAAAGTTTTGTAATTTGTTTTCTCCAGCTATCTACGTCGTTAGCGCCACGAGCTTTTTTTATGAAAGCACCTTTTCCGTCTTATTTATTACATTATTTATTTCCATTGAATTCCTGTTGACGTAATAAAAGGCTGCTAGCGGAAGTCGCATTAAAGGTTTCTGTATATACTCCATCTGCAGATACGATGTGTAATATTGGTAGAGTTGGGTATAGTAAGGTACCGTTGAATTGGAAGTGAAGCGTAATACTAGTGGAAGTAATGAGCTCAACGAAATTATGCCTTTGAAAACGCTCAAGTTGACAATCATGTGATGATGCATGAAATAAGAACGTCATTAAACCTAGGCTTTTCTGAACCAACATGTTGCTTACAAAATGATAAAACTTTCTCCTTCCGGCTTTACTGTATAATTCTAAAAATAACTAGAAAAAGGGCAAATTGTTTTCACCGGATAGATAACAACAACAGCTATCTCCTCGCCCAAATAAAGAATGATTTTCCTGTTATTATACAAGGTAAAATATAATTATACCGGCTTTTCTGTATGACTCTAAAAATAACTAGAAAAAGGGCAAATTGTTTTCACCGGATAGATAACAACAACAGCTATCTCCTCGCCCAAATAAAGAATGATTTTCCTGTTATTATACAAGGTCATAATATAATTATTATAATAAAGAGTTACAGCAAGTTCTTTAACTTTTCCCAAAAAACAAGTATTATTATTTTAAGCCTTATGACGTAGGTACCTTCTTGGGTCAGCAGGCAACTCATTATAAAACGAACTAATAAGCGAATGATAAGCGAATCTGGTTTACTTTGTACTGAAATAGGATTTTATTCGTTGGCTTTTTTCCAGATCAATACCGTATAATACGGAGTTCATAGCGGATGGGGTGAAGAGGATCTTGTTACCTGTTCTCAATGCTGGGAAACATCGTGTCCATGTATACTTTAATGGCAGAGAAATAAAAGGTATATACAGAAGTGGGGCAATGTACTATCATTCTACTGTTAATAATCCAGTTGAGTGTTTAAAAAGTATTTTGTTTACGAGCCTACTTGAAAATATTGTACTTTATTGACACTTTCAGGCTCACCTTTCAGCCTTCGAGTTGGCTCAAGTCGTTCTCGTAGAAAAAACAAGGAGGGTTCTCCAACCCTGTTTCAAGGGAAAACCCGCAGTTTCGACAAAGACGAGAGCTTCGGTAGCATTCTAAAAAATTCTTCATCTATCAACCTAACATCGAATATGACAACAGGCACATCCTCCTCCACATCTGCCACTTCACAATCAGCAATTCCATAGTTTGCTCAATAAGACACTTGCTGGCGGGGCTCCTTCACCAGCCGCAGCGTCCCCAGCATTTGACACAAGTACATCGAGTAATCGTACAACCAACAGCAGTAAATTCGACTCATTTGAAATGAGCTCAGCATCCAAGAACAAAAGTCATCTTCATCATGACAGCGTAGATGCCATCCACTCCCGCTTGAAACTGAGTAGCCCCACGAGCCCAACTCGAAGTGGGGATTTATACAGCTCCAAGTTTGGAAAAGTTTCCAACTCCGTTGAAAATTTGTCTTCGGCTCAAGCCCTCAAAAACATGTCAAACTCTACGCGACAACATCACAACCAAAGCTTGTTGCATGAATCGTCACTAAGTGCCAAAGCAACTACATCTTCATCCTCCGCCCACACTTCCTTCCAGGAACAGATCCAGCAGTCAAAGCAACATTACACGACCAACTTTAATGGAATTGAGCATCAACAGAATGGACACCATCATGGGGATATTGTTGTGGATGGAGATGGGCTCGGTGTTGTTCATGTTCATTCACTTGTCACCGTTACAATCAGCTCCGAGTTTGGACAAACATCGTTGGAAAATATTAATGTGGAAGTGTCAGGTAATGCAAAAACAATGGTTATAATGTGTAACACGGCACACAAGTTCAATGGGACATGGTGTTTTTCCTATGACATAATAACATAATTACAAATCACTATGAAATGCTTAATTAGCCAAATTGATTACTTCATATCTCCTATTTCCAGGTCCCAATGGTAGACTTCCAGTGAGGCAAGTGGGTTCAGGATCTTCTATAAGTGCCAAATACACGCCAACAGAAGTTGGTGAGCATCTAATCGATATCACACTTGGCCAAAGACCGATTGAAGGCTCACCGTTCAGAGCTGCCGTATTCAATCCGAAAGCAATAAAAGTTACTCGAGTGCCAAATGGAGTTGTTGGAAGACCAGTGGAAATTGAGAGTAAGATGCATGCATGTTATATAATTCTTGTGTGTCATATAAGTAAAAGACCGTATCGCTTAGTAGTTTGTGTCTCAAAAACAAATTGATTTTCAATCAAAATGAGCTAAAAATAGCATTGAATTTGGGGAAACATGCATTCTGCTAGGAATAAAATTGACACTTGTTTCTATTGCTTTTCATGTGTTTCAGTTGACGGAAGAGGTGCAGGACCAGGCCATTTAGCGATATTAGTTGATGGAGGTCGTGTAACGAGTCAGGTGAAAGCATTAGGAGATCACAGATTCAGAGCTGTTTTTGTGCCGCACGACTCCGGTACTTCACGCTGTTGATATGACGTTCAACGGGTTGTCTGTGCCAGGTAAGGTCACGCATCAGAAGCAATGTACTTATATCTCTCAAAAAATTATGTAACTCAAACAAAGAACAAAAAAACACTTAAACGTGTGATAATCATGATCAGCCATGCTTCACATTTACGTCTACTGCTCCGTTGCACCACATTTAACCATTCGTTTTGTAGAACACTGAGCCCTAAGCATATCCTCATCATTTGTAGTTTGCGATTTTCAATCCGAAAAATAGCTTAAAGGACCGTTGAGTACCTAAAGTGTGACAAAATATGTGAATTTGATACACTATATAACAGTTTAGTACCACCTAAAAAAAAAGTCGAAAATTGGCAGGTACATACAAGATCTAAATCGTTGGTTTTGATTTGAGTATCAACATCACCTCTTTCAAGGTCTTTGGCATATCCATCTCTCATCTCTTATGCAGCCAGGTTACATGTACGAACAAAGGTGTATACTTCCTTTTTGCCCTAGAAGAACTACACGAGTGAGCAGAACTCATTACCGAACATTTTCCGCTTTTGTACATTGCACCTTGAGGAGAGGTAAAGTACTTAATAATGATAGCACTCGTCCTACCGGTCATTATAACATGATGGTAATTCGTTATACGACGACGCTGCCAAAAATGCATGAAGGAGCTAACTTTTTCACTGAAAATGTTGAAATAAATCATAACATATTATTTATGAATAAAAAAGCAAAAAAGAAGGGAAGGAAAAGGAGTCATATATAATCTTCATAACTGAAAAAAGTAGTAATAGCTCTAGCAGTTGAAATATGTAATTCTAAACTAAAACAACTGACTCCCAAAACAGTGCCAAATAGATATTGTTGCCAACCACACACACCACACTATTATTATTTTGTGTGGGGTTGGTCTGGTGCACCGAAGAAACTCAAGGAAGAACTATATAATATTTTTAAGAGAGAAAAAAGGATACTTGTACACAATAATAATAATGCTATTTCTAGAAGAAAAAAATCTTGATAATCGCGTGTTCATTGGCTGGAACATTTGCGGTGAATATACGTATTTAAAATGTACTGATTCAACACTACAATTGTGTTGAGTGTAAGACAGAGCAATAGGAGAGCATTTTATCTTTCGAAACCAACCCCTTCAGAGTTGCATTGACCGCTGAAGGAAAATGATGAATTTTCCTGGGTTTTTTTGTGCTACCGTATAAAGTTTTTGTACTGAGTAATTGTTTTTGTGAGTAATTCATAAAATATTGTAGTATCGTGCAATCGAATCTTTTAATGCACTTTTTATGCCGATTAAGAAGACATAAATGTCTGTTGTGTACTAAAAAACAATGAGACTCCATTTAAATTAGGAAATGTTTCGAGTGCTCAAACAGAATAATAATGTGTTACAGGTGTTGTGATTGCCATTTAGATATCTTCCATGATTTTTTTCTTTGGAGTAGGGTTTTTGTTTTGGAATAGTGTGAGGTGATAGAAGTGCAGTAGTTTTTATTGTTTTTTTGTGAAAGTGAGACTCCTAGTTGGGTAATATAAATTCTCGAAAATGATTGGGGAGCAGGTTAAGCAATGGGCTCCACCAATTTCACTTTATCAGCAGGATCCACATTTGGGGGGAATTTCGTAAGATTATTTCTTTGTATAGAATTATATATTTGAAGTTCATGAAATGATGTGTACTTAATTATAAAGTTTTGGTAAAATCGTTCATTGTAAATGGAATTGTGAAAATATTCTTTCATTCAACTCAAACCAAATTGAAATTTCTTTGCTTGCGTATGCATATACATGCATAACTTGAACGATCGTACAATTTATTAAAAGTTGTCTTAATTTCTAGATTCAAGTAGGTTGTCAAATGTAACAGAAATCTGAAAGGTGTTTGTAGAATGTAACAAGTATAGTGTATTTATAATTGTTTAAAATTGATAAAGTTGGTTGACACAAGTTATTATAATCTAGAATATAAATTATAATTCATCTAAGCAAGTAAATTGTTCTGTTCTGAGCGTACAAGGATTGCATTCAATGTATTTTCTCTTCACTGCAAATGCAAGACCAAAAGTATTTCAATTTCGGAATGAGATCATCGATAAACAATCAAACAGCCACAGATTATGCTATTGCTGCATCACTTCACGCTATTATGTACTTCTGCAGCTACAATACAATATATAAGATTGGTTATTGGTTGTATGAAACATTACACAAAAAAGCATGGGATGAGGACACATAATATTATTATTGTAGGTACTGAGAGGTAGCAGTAGCATATATTATACCGGTTTTTATTCAGCGTATTTCCTTTAAACTTAAGTTATTCCTCTACACCTACAGCCTCAAAGCAAAGTGGTAAGCCCATAATACAACATCTTAGACTAGTATTTAATGTGGCTGTGCTGTGGATAAGCTTAGGCAAATCTTATGAATTGAATGAGCAAAGAGTTACGGAAAACCCAAGAAAGAAGATTACTTCTAAATTGCATACAAACACACACAAGTATCTACGCACATATGATCTTCCATTTGATATTTAATATATTACATTTTTCAACAATGAGCAACTTGCTCAGCAAAATATATTTTAGTAGCGAGTTGAAAGCAATCCTTCTGCTTCAGGAACCAAGTAAAGAGCACCCCTATCACCATATTTCTGCATATAACGTCAGTATTAGTATACATATGTGTCAGCTACCTACAAAATATGCATATTATCCATCCACCTGTTTTTATGTCTTTTTGAGCCTTGAATTGAACATAATCTTCAAGTGAAGAATTTCTGCATATAACGTATACATATGTGTCAGCTACCTACAAAATATGCATATTATCCATCCACCTGTTTTTATGTCTTTTTGAGCCTTGAATTGAACATAATCTTCAAGTGAAGTTCAGCGCTAGCACAACCAACAACATTTTTATTGCCATCTGAAACACTCCTGCGAATAGTAAGAATGTACAGCAGAAAGGACTGAAATGTACACAAACCAACCTCGCTAAAAAATTATGTTTTAGAAAATTTTCTCAGAATTAAGCATGCAAACTTTTAAAAGAAATCTGTTTGTGGGAAAATGAAAACTTTTCCCAAAATATTTAATTTGGAGACATGTTAAATAAAATTTTATGCATGCTCACGAATGTGTGGCCATGAATAATGTAATTTTAGATATGGTTTACCTTTCTTCCACATGATTTTAAACAGAGCTCAAACATAAAACATTCATTGTAATTTTTTAAAACTTCATATATATTATACAAATACAAATATCGAACATTATATATTATTATTCACATACAACTACAACATATCACTCCTTTATTGTAGGTGTCTTGCTCATGTTCATGTCTTCGTCTTCTTATTGTATAATGGGATTTGAAATGTGATGTTTCGTACATGTTTCATAAAGGCTACCTTTACCTGCATTTGTAAATATGAGTTTATTTGTATGTGTATATCTTTTGTAACTGGTATCAGATATGTACGCACGTAGACAGACATAATATTACATTCCTCAAAAGGCTCAAAGCATTGTTGAACAATTTTTTTTCTGTAGAAGGCGAAAGAGAGAAGAGCGTCTACATAAGAATCCTTTTTCCTTAATCTTATTTTATACAGGTATTTTTGTATCCTGTGCATATATAAACGTTGCAGGGAAGAAGCTTGTTTTAATCAACAGGTGAAGATATACATACCTGCTCTGGTCTGGTTACATATACATACATAAATGAAGCCTTGAGTTTTACATTCAGGACTTTTATGTGCAAGATAACGTTTTGTACTTGGCAATGCATTTATTAAAATGCAAAGAACGATATATACACTCCTTCCTTTTAATCCGTTTGGCTTAAGGCTCTCTCTTATGGTTTTTATGCTTTATATGCAAGTACTGCATTTTGCTGATTTTACTACAACAGGCTTGGTCTTTTTATGTTGTTACTTTAGTTGCTTTCAAGAATTTCTCAAGTGCGAATCCACAAGTGAAGCACGGTGTTGACGTTGACATTTTATGTCAGTCACTAAAACTTCATTAAGCGAAGGCTGAGAAATGAGTTTGGCAATTAAGTCAAGATTTTAAGAGGTGGACAAGAATATTTATTGCGGTTTTAGTTGTATGTTGTCAAAGTTGAAGTACTATCGGAATTTAAAATTTGGAAAAATTAACTGCAGAATTTGTGTTGGTTCGAATGTTTTATTAGTTTGCTAGTAGTTTGGTTTACTAATTAATGTACAGTTTCTACTATAAGCATTAAAACAGAAGAATTGAAGCAGTTCCAGTTTTTTTATTTGCTGAAGTTTTTTTTGTTCTGGTTATTTGTGTTAACTGTGGTTAATATAATTTAATAAACATATTTGCCCCCCATAGTACGAAGTTTTGGAGAAAAAGAAATTTGGATTAGTCAAATTCAGGTATTAATTTAATCATGCTTTTAACTTAGAGGTAGATAATAAGATTAGGATATTTCAGCATTAAATATAGTCCTACTTTTGATTTTTTGTATCGGCACATTATGTCTGCGGTCGCAGTTTCACCTATTAGTATACTTGAATAAAACTCAATTAAATGGAAACATTGTTGGCATCAATATCAATCAATTCATGTGATCATGAAATGAAATATCTACAAGTCAGACTTTGTACCATCTCCCACGCCTCATTAATGAACATCCTGCCTTTAGAACGTTGAACGTTGTAAAACGTCTGAAATATACAGAAACAGATCAACTCACAAAAAAGTCATTAGCACATTTCGGTTTACTATAAACACTCTGTAAGTAATAGTCTGTATCATATATCAGTCCAAACCTTCCAACACTCAATTCACAATCGGCATATCGAAAATTTATCATTCTCGTGATTGAATTGATATAACGATAACAATATATAAGAGTTAATTACACGATTGAAATGTCCATATAGCAGATTCATTTTTGTATGTATTTGTTTATAGTGCATTCAATTAAGGTGTACAAGTACAGAGTGTACAGCTTTAATACTATTCAAATGCCAACGGAAAAGTGATATCCGCTTGTGTGATCTGCACCCAGAATAAGAAGTTGATATGAGAGGAAATCAAATATGCAATTGTTGCATTTAACATTTAACAAACCCTTCCCTCCCATCAAGTTCCTATCATTACAATTGCAACCTTTCTTACTTTTCTGATTCCATATTCTTATCACATGCAATTAACATCAATATATATACGTATTAAGAATTGGAATCTAGGAAATGGGAATTGGATTAAAGCCATTTTATATGGAGCTGCAGTTACAGATAGCATACATATATACCAATCTCTTACCTATATCGTAATGGCAGAAAGTATTAATTATATTATGAGCACCAATAATCAAAAAGACCGAGTTTATTTATAACTTCCCATTAGCCTTTTTGTTATGTGCCATTTGCCATTGCCGCTATTTTTTTACAGCATGCAAATTAAAGTTGATAGTAAAATTCTCCTCGAGGGTAAAAAATCCCTTTCTACGTGAACAAGAAAGAATCACATTCATGTAACTTTCAAAAATAACGTGTACATTTCAATTATCCTCCGTTTAAACGCTATTATTTGCTCGACAGTTATGACTCCCATCAACATGTAGTAAAAGTCATAATTCAAAACGACGACACGATTGACATGATGATGGCAATTGAATACAGCAGCAGTCAGCAGTGTGTATATCTCACATAGGATAATTATGATTGCGGGGGATTATTATTATGCTTTCAAATTTAAAATTATTATAATATATTGTATATGTTCATTAATGAACATGAAGACAAAACCGTGAGTTATATGAATAATGAATTATTCTGTTTTTTGACATTATAATTCGTCGTTAAGTTTACGTTTCAGGGACAGGGCCTAGTTTAATTTTTAATGGGAGGTTAAGACAATGGAGGCTCTTGCTAAGCACCTACCTTTAAAAGCTATAAAGTATTGTCGTGCATGTAATAAACATAAAAACATAAGCGGTAGAATTTTTAAACATGACGCATCTCTAATCATATCCATCTAACACTCGATTTAAACAAATGATTAAAGAATTCGCTTGAAAATTCTTCAATTTTTGCAAATAACAATGCAGTTGTTGCAAAGATTGAATAACTTGGAAAAGGTATGAGCTTTAGTCACGCATAATTCGTGGCAACTAATGTTTTTATTGTAAAATCGCAACATTTAACATTGTTTTTCTAATTAATCAAGTGATAGAAATCTCTTGAAAACGTGCCTTTCAACGCAGTTTTCTCTTAGATTGGCTTGAACATCTCAGTATAAGTATTACCGGCATTTTCTCACAGAAGTAAACTACATAACTTGTGCAAGAGAAACTGCGTCTAAAATGTGTTTTTGAATTGATTATAAATCGCCTGTAATAATTTTAAATTCTTGTTACAGCAGTTATTGCATGATGCTGTAATTAAAACCATGTACATCGAGCAGTTTAAGAGGATTTCATAAAAAAATAAGTTTTTTTGTTGAGAATGTGCTTTTTCATTTTCACTTTAAAATTGAATCTTCTCTCTCTATTCATCATCCTTAGATTCACATTTGGGGCGGAAAGTGAATCTTATTTTTAAGAAGATGAATACCTTAAAGATTCTAATTTAACCATAAGTCTCTGTCTACTTCATCTTCATCATCCTCTTTTTTGCACTTAACTGCAAACTTTTGTGTTATATTCTATTTTTGTTCTTTAAAAACCAACATGTAAAGGGGTCGTACACATCGTTTAATTAGCATATAACAAAACATTTATGGAGTGTGGACTACTCCTACCTCACAACTCACATAATATTTTAAGAGTTTAACAAGGCTTCACAGTTTTTTCTTCTTCTGAAAACCATCTTGAAACCACCATTTACGCATGTGCTATTTGGCATCTGGTCATTACAAACTCTCAAAGGAAAGGAACATTGAACTGAACTACCATAATTTATCATCATCATCATAATATATCATCATATCATCCTATGTGAAATCTTGTTCACTCGGTCAGATAAAAGAAGATGAAACCCTATTACTGAACAATTTAAAAAACAAATTGTCTGTTGAAATAAAAAATGGTATAAAAGGAACCCTTCATATAATTGTTTATCATGCATAAAGAAAGATTGAAGGGGTAAAAAAGGAAGTAATGGAAGCAGAACCAAAAAATGAAAAGTGGTTTTATAAAATTATTATTATACCTAAATAATATGTACGTGCACATACCAAAAATTCTTTTAATATCAAAGCTAAGTCTAAAAAAGAGCAATTCGAGTCTCATTAGGTCTCAACCTTTTCCAAGTTTTAGGACCTATGAAGGCGCATGCAAGCGTCTGTGATATGATTCATATTTCACCTTCTGTACAACCTCATCATTATCACCAACAACCAGAATACAAAAAAAGCAATCAGCAACAGTTCTGTAAACAAATGCAAACGGCATATCGAACACGTTATATATCAAAATTTTTATTTGATCCATTCATTCATTCACTCACTCCTCAACCCACTTTTCCTGCCGAAAGCTTGCTAAAGATTTAAACGTTTTTACTATCAACTATTCTTTTTAATATATTTCTGCCACTGTTGTCTGTTCTACACGTTGTATATAGCGCCTCTGGCGCATCAGACCAGTGTTGTGTTGTGCAGTAAACAACGCCTCGAAAACAATACTTTATTGTCTAACGCTGTATTTCTCTTGTTGTCTCGTGTTCGAAAATAATGGTGGAACTCTGAATAAAATGCATATAATATATAAAGGTTCCTTTAGGCACACACACGATGCATCTATCTTAAGAACACGACGCGACGTCACATCTCAACTCATGCATCTTGATGATAATATATATTATTCTTCAAAGTGTTTCTTTAGTTTATAGTGTTAGTCTTACAGAAAAAAATAAAGGAATGCCAAGTCAATGGGTTTGACTTTTGCACATGCATTGAATTTTTTTAGTCATTGTATTATATTTATTTTGTCCTGAGTCCTATTGCCATCTCACACAAGTGCAAAACTGCCCTGCCAAAATGTCTATTGATGGTTTGGGATATGATAGAATCTCAAATCTCTCAAGAATTTTTGTCTTCCTTATTCATTCAATTCAGCGAAGAAGACAGTGCAGTAGAAAGTTCTTTATTTTCCTTCAAGCATGATGATGTTGATTATTGTAGGTAAATAAGCTTGAAGAAGAATAATGACTGAGCAAGGAATGAGGTCTCCTTGTTCTTGCTCATAGAATATAATAAAACCTGAATGTCTCTTGTGTAGTATTATATTATAAAGTTGAGATAGTGAAAAAGTAAACAGCGAGTTGAAGAAGAGGAGGATGGATGGTTAGTTACTTGATATACAGTCACCAACATCAACATGACAAGTTAAGCAAGGATCAGGATCATAGAGAATCGCACTGTGTGGAGCGTATAGGTCTATAAGCATTGCTATATTATGACGAGTCTTAAATACCTGTTGAGCCAAGTACTCATCTTAAATGTATGTATCCTTCCTCTCCTCTTCTTGATGTAGATTGTAAAAGGTTTGTCTTCTCACTCTGTAAGCATGAGAGTGTATAAAATGTGTAGATGAAGAAACACACTTTGTTGTATGAACCACCTCAAAGATCCTTTTCGCATTCACACATCACACATTCTTCGTCATTATGATANCGCATTCACACATCACACATTCTTCGTCATTATGATAATTGTAACCTCGTAACCTTGCAAAGAATGTTTCTTCTGCTGAGCTAAACTTCTCGCCAGAAAGAGAACCTTCTTTTTTTGTAAGAACAAAAGGGATGGAAGAAAGAGTCAAGATGGTATGCAGGATAGATATAGAGAGTCTAAACCATGACTCACACTCACCTTAAAGTGAGTGAGATAAGATTTCAGCTCTGATTTTGATTGAGCTGTATGAATATGGAATATGCGTAAAACAATGAGGAGAAACGACAAAAAATCGAAATCGAATTTGTCATTTTCAGATAAAGAGATAGGGAGTATACCGTATACCCAAGTTAAGGCAATCTTACTGCACCTACTTTTTTCCTTTGGGTGCTTTAATAAGATCATTGAATTTCAAAGCCTTGAGCTAATCAGCAAACAGTAAGCTTCCTTCCACAAGAAAAGAGGTGTAATTTGCAAAAGTTCCTTTTTCAAATGTAAGAATATACCTACGCACGCACACTTAGACTCTCTGTATCAGCACAGAAGATCTCTAATATATCGTCGTGATTGCTACGAGGGGCATAAATATTCAGCCGAGAACAACTTTCTTCAACCATTTCAATTTTCAATGTCACAAAAAATGGTCTGGGCTGATCTGATTTGAAATCATAATTGTAATGTGCGGATATAGTAATTTGCAGCGTTACTTTAATATTCTCTGTATAGCAAGTGGATTTATTGCAATTTTCAATGCATATTTCTTTAGTGCTTCTGTCCCGTATGATTAGCCGATGAGCAACTAGATCTTTCGCTGGGTGTGCAAAGTATTAGCTACAAAAATTGACATTGGGCTTACACGTTACACACATTCCTCTTGAAGAAGAAAGCTGGCGAAATTTAAGTTCTTTAAATTTTATATTCAATATGGTTTTTTGTATGGTTGTATGCTTGAAAATAATTATCTTACCATCGTAAAAAATACTGTTACAGGTTCGCAAGAAATAAGAAGAAAAAATTGCACTTGAAGACGCATTATAACGTATTATAAATAAAGGTTGCGCTTTAAGCTGAACACAAAACGCAAACCTGACCTTAGCTCGTGTCTTGTCTTAACAAGTAATTCATCAACAGAATCAAGCATTGATTACAACAATGATACATAAAAACATAAAACATGTGTGAGTTAGCGTATGTGAGCTTGCTCGAAAAACGCAGTAATGATGATGATGATGATGATTAAAATGAAAGCTAATTAACCATACTCAATGAGCATGTAAACATTTTATGAGAAACAATCCATAATTCCATATTTGAAGCCTATATAAACCTCCTCGTCTTGTCTGTTGACGGACATGCTTCTAATTAGAATGCAGTAAAAACGTTAAAAGGATGAATTACACTATGCGGATTAGAAAATGAATAATATGCATTGATGAATATACACGTACATTACGCGTTTTTCCTTGTTGCAGTTGATTCATCATTGAAAAATGCAGCCACATACTTGTCACAAGTGAAACAAGGAAAACTCTTTTATTTTTCCTTTTTGGTTGTCTTCTCTTGTTGTTTTCTTTTGCTTAAGCACACCTCATTCCTGTCATGCGTGCGTGGGTCTCTTTTCCTTCCGAGTGAATTATGACTAACCCAACCCAGAGCTACAAAAGTAATCAGCATAAAATAAATGGTTTTCTGGTTTACTGTACGGCTATTTCCCACGATATTACACACACATCCCTTTTTAAAACCTGACAAGTTATATTAGCAAAATGTTCACGAATTAGCTTTCATTTATATGTAGTTTTCGTGCGTCGTAAAGTGACAACGCCGCATTTAAAAGGAAGGAAGATTTCCAAAGATTGAAATAGAAATTACTGCGTCCGACTTGCGACTCCCCAAATTGAAGTTGAAGTGTGAGTAGTGAGTGTTTCTATTACCTTTAAGAATGGAATTTTATTACAATTTTCGTTTAATATTCTTTAAAAACCAGTGGTTATGTATTCGAGCAAGTATTACAGCTGCTGCTTCCAACTTCACACTGTCAATATATTTTTTCCCCTTTCCTGGTGGCTCGTGATGTGATTGTAATGCAGTAAATTTTACATATTTTTGGTAACAGGTTTAATTTTCCGAGTTGCTACTATAAATCGAGAAAACCACTCAATTTTAGATACCTTTCCTTTACGTTGTTTTTTTATTCAGCAGCATATTTTTTTGCGGACGTTGGGATTAGTAATAAAATTCAGGAAGATACAAGTTCAGGTATAGTACTTGCCACATGTTCCCATGCACAATCAAGAAGGAAAAAGTATAATACTACTAATAATAATAGTAATTGCTTTCGAGAAATAATGCCCGGTTTCTCGTTACAAATTACATTTTTCATCGGAAGGGAGCATGCCCTAATGGCATTGCTGAAGTAGTGTGTACTTGCTCGTCGACTTGGCCTGCTATACAGAAGAATAAAATAATCAACTGTATCTCCATCTCTCATGATGCATGATGTATAATTTTTCTTGCAGTAGATTTTGCCATTGCCGTAAACCCAAAGATTGTATACTTATTTTCAGTTAGGTATATTTTTCATATCATCTTGGTCTATTTCATAGTTTTATAGCCTCTCTCTCTCTCTGTTTATGACTTCATAGTCAGATTTAGTGAAGTAAGCCAAAGAGACGTTGCGTTGCTTTTCAAAGCATAAAAAAACTTGAGCTTGAGAGCGGACCTTCTCTTCTCTCACAAGAACTCGCAAGTCAGCAAGTAGTTTTGTCAGTGTAGGAGCAAACATTTGTTAATAGCATCTCTTACCTTTTTTGCACTGCACGCAGAAAGAGTACCGGTGCAATGGTCTTCAATCCTCTGAAGTTTTTTTGGGGGCTATAGTATAGTACAAGATCAAGAATGAATGGGACTATGTCTTGCTTTTACTGCTGTATCGCATCGGTGTAGCAAAATTCAAGGAAGATATTCATTCTTCATTCATACATATAAAAATATACATATACTTTTTGTCTATGGTCATCTCAGAAACCCTCACAGAGGAAGGTTAATGTATACAAAGCAGTGAACTTCTGCATTGCATCTATATACCCTATTTACTTACGAATGAATGTTTAGAATTTAGAAAACGGGCTGCATTTACAATATGAGAAAGCTTCTCTCTCTCATTCTTTGAGTGGGGTCTGAGATCCTCTTCCTGGTTTGGTTTATTCTTTGCCATTTGAATTGCTTCATTAAACTCAAAAGTTTGGATGAATCTTACGTGTCAAACAATGAAAATATAGCTCAGGGATGAAGCTCTATTTTAAGCATGGTTGCCTCTAAGCACTCAAAACTTATCACTACTTCATTGCGTAAAATTGACAAAATTGCTATTCGACAGATGAAGACGAATCCGTTTCTAATTTCACATCTTATATTGCGGCCATGAACACACATACAAAAGTGTTTTGTTTGTTAAACCAAAAAGCAATCACTTGACTTCACTCTCCCGTCACCTGTGTGATGTCCATCATAATATCATTCTATGAAATTAGGGACGGAGCCTTTAATCCTACTGTCCTACCTTTGGAGCTCGATTGTCAATGTGTTGAAGTGCGTACACGACACGACTCTGTTCACCTGTGTAATAAATATATGGGTGAAATGGGATTATATTGTGTATTATTGTTTAAAGGAGAAATGACTTCGGAATGTAGTAAGTTAGGTACGCACTATAGTGTGTATTCGGGACTCGCATCTTTATACAGTCTATTGATTTTCTTGACGGCACAATATATACTACAATACAA
>JAANSM010001416.1:0-18778 GCA_036850725.1 Orchesella villosa
CAACTGGTACAACGCAGTAGGTATTCTTTGAATGAATGTTGGAAGGTTCAAATGTATTTCTGTAGATGATTAATAAAACCATCCGGTACCAGTTTGGTTGGGTTCATTCGTAGTGTAATATAATAAACAACATCAACTAACATTATTGCCGTGAACCGAAATGAACTATATACGCACTCACACGTGTGCATTTAAAATGGAAACAAAACGAAGGAAATGATATTTCAAACTTTGTATACTTTTCAATATGTATTTAAATGTAAAGCATGACTAATCGTCTTGGTGTGGCTAATCTGTTTTGGACAGATGTCAGACAGGCTGCAAAAAATGCATGACGTTTTACGCAACCGAAGCATTGTGATGAAAGTCGAATCTGTGGAGCAATTACATTCTTAAAATAAATCCAATGGGAATGTTTATAATGCATAATGTGCTCGTAAACTCGTGTTCTCTTTGACACGATTGACCTTTTTTAGCGATTTTTACGTGAATTTTCCAAAAATTTGCATGTGCAGGTAACCCGAGTCTAGACTCTAGGCATCACTGTATGGATTATTTTATAGGGTTCGTTTTATAGTTGTGGCCGTTACGTTGTGGGAAAATGTCAAATATCTGACAATGGGATAAAATAAAGCAAAGGAAATCGAAGTTGCTTCAGGGATAACTTCTATTTGTTCTATCTATAATGATTGTCAACGTGTCAACCATGTGACATATTATGTACTACATGATTTTATTCTACAGAAATTAAACACATTTAAATACATTAGCTTTTGTTACTCGATGTACACGCATTAATTATGTATTTATATTTTAGGTTCTGAGCTACTGCATTACTTTTACACTCTGTTTCTGAATTCAATACACAATACAATACACAGCATCACTTAATGTAACTATTGCATTGAAATGGCTGGCTGCATGGGAAGATTTTTGCTTTACGTTTTAACATCATGGCTTCTTTTCTTATATTTTGCTTTATGCAGTGCATGGGTCAACATAACCATATATATAAGCCTACATACATTTTTTTTATGCTGCCGATTTTTCTAAAGTGAGTAACTGAACAATCATGACAGCCAGACAGCCTTTACTAACAATCGGAAACTAATTTCCATTCATACAATTCACTTATGAAAGCATAATTGATTAATTATGTACCACAAATATATAATACATAGTAGTACTCATTCATGCATAATATGAATTTGACTTAATTATTACAAAATTATCGCATGTGAATAAAGGCTACATCTTTCATGATAATATGAATATGATTGTATCTCCAGCAATTTACCTATATATACGCTTAGGTATATATACAATATATATCAATCTGCATAAGCAACTCTTTAAACAGCTGCACTTCTTGTAGCAGTGTGCTCATTTTTTCCTCCTCATGGGTTACAACTACAACTTTACAATACAATAATTACACATGATGTACATCAAAACGTCAGTCAACTGAGTACACACATTTTTTGGAGGACTTTGTGAGGCGCGCAGTGGACTATTAAAATCAGAACAAAATCAGCGTAAAACTCGAAGATTCATGTAACAACGAGGAGAAAACCTTGTAGCGTCAAGCCATTCTTCTACTGCGTTACGTGCTCACATATATTACATTTGATTATATAGCTATACCAAAATACCAATCGAGTAAATGGAAGCGTTGTTGAAAGAAAAATGGATAAAAGTATAATAAAAGTTACATTCATGCATAACAAATGAACTGACTAACTGACGAGTTGGTCATTTGAAACGCTTTGCACAGAGACACAGGGATATCACAGCAGCGTTCGCTATATAGTGCTCCCTATTTAAGCACTCAAAATTTTTACACATGAAAAGAAAATTCTGTCCTTGCATCCAATATAAAGTCCATTATACTTGCGTAAGTTCATATATTATGTACATTTACGTGCATTCATCTCACGTTGATTTGTACGTGCAAACTTTGCATCTAATAAAATTGCAATTTGAAGTGTTTGCACTGCAAAGTGAGTATATCTTTATATTCCGCATATTCTCTGCGTTTATATCATAAAATTTATTGTATCCCAGTTCATTTTCAAATTTCAACTTTTCATCTGGAAATAACCGCTGATGACTGGATTATTAGGTACACTAATTAAGTAACCAGAAAGTAACAAAAAAGTAGAACTACAAACTAAAAAGCATGGAATATATCCTTATTTCCTGCACATGTATAATGTTGCTGCATTACCTTGAAGATCTTGTTCCTGAGAATCAGCTCCCGTGAACGGTGGAATGTACTGGGACAACTTTTTTCTTAAACCCTGAAGATATGATTATGATGTACAAGATTGGTATAAAAAATGCCCGAATCCCTAAAATTCTGAAGTGAGTATTTAACGAATATTTTTTTAAAGTACAAGAATTTACTTTCCGCACCGTTGACGCAATTTATATAAAAAAAACTTTGGTATTTTTATAATTTACGTAGATGCTCACATATCTATAATGCATCCAAAATTCCAAATCCACAGGAGAGTAAACTGCATCGTAAAAAATGAAATTACTTTTAAATCATATATATCCATTAAGCATTCATTCGCACTCGTTTCCTCGCTCGCATGCATCAAACCAAGAATGGACTCATAGTGTGAGTGTACCGTGTGTGTGTGGACATGAACCAAAGTACATGCAAATCTTTTTAGAAACGTGTAAATGGACACAGAAATATCGAAGATTCACCTCAATCAAAAGTTGTAGATTGCATGATGAAGAAGAAAAAAAAAGTGGCGATGACGGTAATAATAATACGTTATCAAAGATTGACTACGTCAGTATAAAACTCGACCTTATTTACTCGGCTTGAGCACTGGCCCCCAATAGCTGAACACAACGTGTTTGCTCAGCAGGTTGACTGTGATGATGATGGCATCAAGAAGATTTATTGTATTATAGGTGCTTGGGAAAAATCTAAGAGAAACTTTTATAACCTGATCATCTTATTCATGATAAAAGTTTTATACGTTTATAGGCTAAATCCGAAACATTTTCAATTTACTTAAAACAAATTTATAAAACCATTCGTATTCCCATTCACGCAAATTCAAAGAGGATGATGTCCTTTCTTCGAATAGAATATAATCAAATGCATTTTCTTATTCAATATTTCAATCTCAATAAACTTTTACTCCCCGGCATCACTACGTAAATTTAATGTTTCATCAGTAAATTTTCATCTGCCGTTTTAGTTTTTGCATACTAAAAATGAATATATAACTATTCATAAGCAAAGAATGGGCTAAGAATCAAGGTTTTCAAAGATGTTGGTATAGTTGGGCAGGGGATGCCTAAAAGTTCATCTAGGTACATTGTAACGTGCCACACACAGATGAGCACCCAACCGCTCGAAAAATATTGTAGGCAAGAAAATGGGAGACAAGCAGACTGGCAAGTCCGTCTGCTGAATCATAATAATAAAATCCCTCAAGTAGACTTCATTTTCATGCTTCGATCAATGATCATCACATCGTTATCGTTATCATCATCATCAGCATCATCAAAGTCAAACGGATTGTTGTTTTTTGAGTCATTCATCCCTCCCTTTGCAATAATCTCAGATAATCTGAGAGAAACAAGCTTGCAACAAGCTACAACAAGGAGTAAAGGAGGCCTGCTTTGAACAGGAATGCATAATAATAATATGCATCATTTGTGTGTGATAAATCATATAACTTCTGTGATGATTATAACGGTTAGAGTGAAGTTGTGGAAACTCACTAGATAATTTTGATACATAGTACACCTTATATACACACACACACCTAAATACTTCAAGATGCAAGGGATTTACAGATACATAAGTACATATATACAAAACACTAATTACAGTTACTTACTTTATACTATCATTAAAAGTTGAATAAAAGTATCGGATACACGTTTTCTACGTAAGTACGTAAGCATTAGGTGGAATAACATTTTGTAGCTTGTAATCGAAGTGGTGGTGGTGCCCTGACGTCTCAAAATCTCGAGATTCTATAGGTTTGACCATGTGAGTAGTTCCCCAACCTCGTTTCATACATATGAGAGAGAAAAAAAATGTTGAGAAAGTAAATGTCATCATGGATATTGCATTGGATGAAGAGTTTGATGAGGATAGAAGACGGGCGGACGTGAAAAGAGACTCAATATATATACCTTTATTGGCTTCCGCCCTTTCCACTCTTTAACTGACTTTAAAAAAAATGTCATCATGGATATTGCATTGGATGAAGAGTTTGATGAGGATAGAAGACGGGCGGACGTGAAAAGAGACTCAATATATATACCTTTATTGGCTTCCGCCCTTTCCACTCTTTAGCTGACTTTAAAAAAATTATTTACCATCACCCCACGAAAATCTAGGGTAAGCCGTATATGTACACGACAATGTAATCCGATCAATCATATATTCCTTTAAAAATATACAAAGTTACAGATTCGAGATTAAAAAATTGCATTAAACGACTCTAGTTTTAGTTTGGATTTGGGCTTAGGCAGAATTTTCAATAGCTCCGGTATACGCGCTAAGCATAATCATTAGATCATGATAGGATGGTCATTCATTTGATTGAAAAAATGATACAGTGAGCTTATAAAAATAATGTTCATTGTTGATGGATTCAGTGATTCAGTGACTACTATTAATACACATATAAGGTAACTGCAACCAAATGTACCACTTTGCCATTTACTTGCTAATAATTTATGCACATGGTAAACCACTGCAGAAAAGTTACTCTCTTGCATTATTTGCTGCACTCACTGTTGCGGCTTTCTGACTTGATGCGCAGGCTTCGTTTGCAGATATGATGGCAAAAAAAATTTGTTGATGGCAAAAGTAAAGTGCATACAAAGTGTACCAATAAATATATATACAGATTATATATGTACGTGTGTATGCATTGAAAAAGACGACGAAGAATAATAAGCTCTTGTTTGTAAAAGTGGAATGGGCTCAACTTGGACTGCTCTTCATTCTGTTCTGGGACGATCGAATTCTCTTTTAGCTGACTGCTGTCAATAGAAGATGACGACGACGACGACCTGTATGCTTCTCACAACAAAATCTTCATGCAACAAAATCTTCCATTTTTATGACATTCAATGTTAGGCATAAGATTTTTATTGTTCTTCTAGAACTATTAACTATATACTTGATACTATTCCATTTGCAATAACTTATGCAAATTTTGTCTTCTAATTTAAAGAATAAGGAGATGGTGGTGGTGACTACAAATCACGTACGTTCATTTTCCTTTTACATACCTTCATAGAGAGATGTGTATATTCTCATCATTTTTATAATACATAATATTTTATAGGGATGGTCAATGGTCAATAGTTGATGGTGGTAAAAAGCATCTATCAAGTAACTCATGTCCATTTTGGGTATGTGCTAATATGCCCTTTTGAACGTGAATCGTATGTACGTATGTATATTACCTATTGTATCTATATGCATGGTAAAAGTGGTAAGATTATCTTCTTTGTTTGTCCATTCTATTCATATTGTAGTGTTGTACATTATTTTTTTGAGAATGTGTAACAAATAGCAAATTTAAATCTAAAAACTTTTTTTTATCATATCTTTAGAACTTTAGCGCTTATATGCATGTACGTTAGCATATATAAAATCTTTACATAGACACAGTCTCTACAATAATGTGTGAACTTTGCTGAGATCTTCGTGATGTTTTTTGAACGCTTGTTCCTATCCAAGCTACATAGCGATAGGTTCTTTTTGCAAACATCAAACATGCTTATATTGTAGGATTAGGATGCATGCAATTTAATAATGACCAATTTATTCAGCCACCAACAATCAGAATCAGTAAAAGCAAGAGGCAACATCTACACACATTACCGCAGTAAAACGTCCACCTTAATGGAGGATAGTGTATCTGCATGCTTTTATATAGCGTTCATTTACTCATATCTTTTTTTATCACGTTACCTGTTGAGTTTTTGAAAGATTTTTTTTGAAGCAGACTAAAAACCTTATTCATTCATTATTGGGAATAGACTAGTAATAGCTGGTTTCATTGGGAATGCCACAGATTTCGTATATGCTACGTCAGAACCAAGAGATCAAGACACGAAAAACGTCTATATCGCGTTAAAAGTTTTACAATGTTTAAAAGCAGCTTTTGACCGCAACAAGTGCAATAAAGTGCAGTGTATTCCCCGATATGTATACCTAACCAATTGACAACTGAAATAAAACAAGCTAAAAATCAACAAGAAGAAAACCTTCCAAGAACTTATACTTATATAACCGATGTTTACCCGGCTATATAAGTTGATGACGAGTAGCAAAACATCCATGAACATTTTCATATCCAGCCAACCAAAACCTACCAACTGATGTGCAATCTGCATAGCTTTCAGTCAGTCACCTAATCAAGGATATTTTTTTATATTCTCCTCGACTAGCTTTAATGAACTTACATTCCCAATTACTCTAGTCTAGTCTTAAAAGCTAGAAACATATCTTTTTTTACACTTTCGGAGAGCCAATCCCTATAACATTTGTGTGGAAAGGAAATGTCTTCACCTTTTTTGGAAAAGTTGTGAATCAAGAGGCTTATTTTAGCCAATGAAACAACAAGCCTTCGACGGTCATTGTCGGTGAAGAGAATAAAGCAGTCACAAGCAACTGAGTATAGCAGTTTAGTATCACATAACAAGGGAACAAGCCAAAAAGCCAACTCAAGAAATTGTTACATTTTGCCCATCGCTTGCTACACACACTTAAATATTCATCTTATATATTGACCATAATTTTTTTTATTCAATCGATCATTTGCTAAATATCAATTGACTTTCACAAAGCAAAAAGGTCCTCAATAATCCAAAAGGGAAAAAAACGCTTCATCATATATAATATCCAAATATCCAACATCATCAAATCAAACAAGAGCTAGCAAGCCTTCAAAAAGGTCTTCTTGTCCACAATACCAGTATTTTTTTGTCATACAAATTGCAACAAGTGAGAGCAATTTTTACTCAAGAAGCCCCTCTCAATCTCAACCCAACATCCAACATTACTTTTGCCATTCATCAGAGATGAGAACAGAGAACATCAGAAAGAAGCACACGTCTATATAGTAAAGTCATCATCATCAACATCCAACATCATTTTCATATAACATCACATCTCTTTTTCTCAAAGGTGCGTCGCTCGATCGCCTCATACTTTAGTGAGAAAAGAAGTGTCATTTGATGCAGGTGTTGGTTTTGAGTTGAAGTTTGAGCTTACAATTTTACTACATTACAATTTACAATCACATTCGTTTATACATAAATCCTTAAAAAATATAAAATAAATAGATTCACTTACCTTTTTTTAATACTTATAACATTATCCCATTTCAAGATCGGCATTTGTGTACCAGAAACAGAAATAACACTTTGAGAATGGTGATAGTGTGATGTGAGCAAAAGTGAGCAGTAATTTTACGCAAATGGCTCTCGGCATCATTTACCTACCTGCCTGTAGCAAAAAGCAACAAAGGAAGAAGTGTTTACGTACCTAAATACATTACACACATTATTATTCCAAGTTTAAACACTTTTTTTTCTACTCTTATGCCTACATATATTCAATATTATGCGTATTGCGTGTCTTTAACTCTTTAATCGTGAAGTTAAAATAACAAAGAGCACACAGCAGCGGTAGTTTAGTTGCAAATAAAAGTCAAAGTCAAATGTGACCGTGGACAGTGGTAAACTACAAAAAATAAACTCTCAACAACAACGCGGTACAAAAGTAAAAAAATATAATACGTTCTTATGAAAATCGTAAAAGAAAACAGCTTGTCTTCAGCCTCATTATCATTTTCCAACCAAAATACACACAACTAACTACTTTACATGCATTCAATTGTCAATATTATCATCGTATCATCATCGTCATCGCCATCAAGGGAACCTGAGTGATCATTAATACTTGGAAAGACCTTAAGACTAGAACGAAAAAGGAGACGGAAAAATATCAAATTTTACACTTACTCTTCTTACTTACGCCTGTTCAGTGTCTTCTTATAATTTATTTGACTTATGTGTACAAACAAATTAGTTATTAGGAATATAAAAATCGTGATCATAAAAACTCAAATAATTCCGTTTTAATTGCTTATAGAACCACAGAACCAAGTGCGATTCTTCTCTATCGATTCTAGAATTCTAATAATGACTCGTTTCTTGCTCCTACCGTAAAAGGACGCGGAGGAGAGCAACAATTAACGTTATTTTTCACATATTTTTTTCGTGGATATTGTTGATGCATTCACATAATAGAAAACCAAATATCTTCATATTATCTTCACCAATATCAACCCTCATGAAATTTTTGGATTGGACTTTTGTTGTTTAAAGGAGAAGCATATATAATAGCCGTCAGACTAGGATTGGTTGTTTAGTTTTTCGTGTGTGTGTGTGATTCTCAAAGGATAATGAAGCTGCTCAAGTTTTTCATAAAACTAGCTTCTGATTCTTCTTCGCCTTCAACTTCTTGGTCATCATCATCTTCTCTTGGCCTGAGAGCAAGTCCACAAGACAAAGTGCAAGTGCTCGCTCCGAGTAGTAGTTCAAAGTTGCGCTAGTATTACTTATGACTTTTTGTGGTTTGGATTGGGATCTATGTGTGTGTTTGAGTGAGTGAGTGAGTGAGCTCATCATCATATTTAGAAGATTCTTTTTTAGATAAAAAGATAACTTGATTTTCATACTATTAAAGAATATAATATTCCTCATGATAATAAAATCCTTTTTCCTCGCACAACAATAACATCAGCCGCAGCAGCAACACAAAACGGAAAACTTTTTTCATTTCATAAAAGAGAGAGAGACGCAAGACGCAAATGATAATGATATACATACATGTGGTCTTCTCTTCGTCTTCTTGTGATATGTGATGTGCTTCTCGGTCTATTGTCTATCCTCTCTTGACCTATCTTGACTTATTGCAATTAAATTAGCTTGCAAAAAAGCTAGACGATCAAAATCTATTGGGTTTTGCTCCCTTGTCCATTCTCAACTCTTAAGAGAAAAACTCTTCAGGCGTTTGTGACAATTTGCTGAGGACGCGTAATATATTCTGAGATACAATGGAGAAAATTTCCAGTAGAATATTGTACAGTGTGAGTGCGCTTCTAGTGACCTTTGCTTGTGTTTGTGACCACAACAGCTTTGGGGTACAGTGTGTACCGCTTGCACAGGTAAAGCCAGTTTTTCCACTAGTAAAAAAAAGAGAAAGAAAGAACAATATGATTTGATGTGTGTGTGTGATATGATATGTGATATGTTGTTTTTTGAGTGAGGCGTGTATCAAATAATTTTGGTCATTGGTTGATATTTTGTACGGTATTATTATAAAAGCAGAAAATGCAAAGTAGCTTCACTTCTTTGACGAGTGACGAGAGCCCCGTGTGGTATACGAGAGAGACACAAACGCAATTGCTTAGCATGTACAACTCAGATATTCATATCAAAATGCTTTAATAGATTGACGTGCCAAGTGGGTCGCTTTTTGAGTCGAAGAAGTGAAGGAGATGAAGAGAGAGAAAAAATGAGAATAATATTGAATTTCAAGCTGTTTTCTTTGCATTAAGTAAATAAATTTGAAAAGCTAATGAAATAACGACGCAAAATCAGCATTTTGTTGAATATTATGTGCTATGCCTTGTTTAAAAAGTCAAAAGTGAAGAGTAGCCTTCAGGATAGGGTTTTCATTACGACTTACTTTTAAACTGACATGAATATAATATTGATGAAATGGCCAAAAGTTATAGATGTGGTGTATTACTCATTTCATTTTAGTTTTAGGGATTTATATTAAAGCCGGGGTATTATACCGCTTGTATTACTTCTATATGTTACAGGACGAGCATCAACAGCTTCATGAAGACCCTAGCTTTCCATTACAGGATGATATAAACAGTCATTATGTGAAAGCCCCGAAGAATTTGACGGTTGATGTGAAATCAGGAAATCATGCGATTTTCGCATGGGATCCACCAATTGATGGACAGTTTGAGAAGTTTGAAGTTCAGTTGTCTCAACTCCCTACCAACAACGTTTACCAGGATGAACAAAGAGATCATCAGCAGCAGGAACAGCAACAGCAGCCCAAAACCTTTTCGATAGAGGACAGAAGCTTGTCCCTCAGCTCATTTTTAGAGCCAGGAAATAGTTACCAAGTTCAGGTGTTTGCAGTTTCCAGAGGGGATGTTTCTGAGCCCATCACAGCAAACTTCACTACAAGTAAGCTATTGAAAATATGAGTACATAAGTGAATTTCGAGTAATCAATCGAATTTTAGGTGAATTCATATTAAATTTTACTTTAACTTTACAGAACCCAACCCACCGGAGAGGTTTGTTGTATGGTTTCGCAATGAGACAGCACTACTCATTTATTGGCAACCACCAAATGGAGCCTATGATCTCTATCGAGTAAGATATTTTTAAAGCATAATTTCAAACCATTTTAGAATAATAATTACAACCTTTTCAAACCTTGTCTTTATATTCTTAAGGTAATTCATAATTGTGATGGGTAATTAATTAGCATAATCAACTAATTTTTTTTGACATTGTAGGTAGGAATTGAGCCTTCAGATAGCCCAACCTCAGAAATCCTTGTGTCCAGACAAGAATATCAGAATGGTCGTGTTCAACCTGGCTTCTACGACTTAACTCCTGGTCGAGCGTACAACATTTCAGTAGTTACTATCAGCCAAGGTCAAGCATCTGAGCCATTGGTCAGAGAATACAGAACACTTCCACTTCAACCTGTGGAAGTTAGCGTGACAATGAATGAGGATGAGTCGGATTCTACACCCAGTGGGTTTCTTGTAGAATGGATTGCTCCTCCAAATGCAGCAGGGTAAATACATTTTTTGAGGGGTTTTATGGAAAATTTAACGCTGTGTGGAAAATAATATGGAAGTAGGTGGTGGTGGTTTGGATTGTGGTATATCATTTATTTAGCTGAAATAGAACAGCCGCCGTCTTTGGTAATTGGGAGATCTTTACTTAATTAGATTCAACTTGTATAATATTCTTCGGAAGCGTTCGTGTAGGAATCAAGTTTTTGTCCAGAGCGGAAAATAATTGGTGGAAACAATAACCCTTGTTGTCTAAATTCAAAACAAGATGAAAAAAATGGAGAGTTGTTAACAACTATTATAGAGATCATTTAAAAGATTGTTTTCATGCGAAAAATATAAGCATGCATGTTTTTCCTTCAAATTCACAAACAAAAATAAGTTGGTGCTGGTCTTGCGGTTTTATTGCTATATATTGCACCTCCTGCTTCCTAACACAAAAGCTTGTTCCTTTTTTTATTATTATGCTGTGTGCTGAGTGCTGAGCACATCAAACTCTTTGTTCTTTTCTTATCATATCATGTTTCATAAAATATGTAATTTTTTCTTGTGGTTTTCAGAGAATACGACGGATTCAATGTATACCTCAATAGAAAAGAGTATGAACAAGCCAATGCAAAAATATGTGCCAAAAGAAAAGCCACCCATGGTTCTACTGGAGGATCCAGACCTTGAGCCAGGAATGACTTATCAAGTGGTTGTGAAAACAGTCTCAGGAAAAGTGTACTCTAGGCCAACCACTCAAAACGTCACGCTGGTGTTAGAGTAGCTAAATTTGTTTTTATATATAATTAATCTATATAATATAATATATGTATAATATTTACAAATCAGTGCTAAGAATCGTGTTTTCACATCCTAGTATTATTATTATTATTATTAATTTACATATTATTATATATTGATATGAATTTATGAGTTTGAGTATAAATGTGTGTGTGTACAATGTTGCATTGTCGGTGTGATGTGTGTGAATCGGATACGTGATTGATTAACGAATGCTTCTGACCTCGTAAAGTGTTGTAATGTAAACTAAACTAAATGTTAATATATATATTATATATGTAAATCCTCCTGAGAAAAAACACAGTTTACACCGCATAGAAAACAAGACTTGATTTAATTTTAACTGTTCAGTTTTGTAACTAACATTAAATCCCTGTAGATAAACTTTGTGTATATTTCGTGTGTATATATCTGAATCATTTTTTTTGTCCTGGACTTTCAGTATTGGACCAAAATATCAAATATCACTCAATTTAGTTATTCAGAATATGGATTAGAAAATTTGTGATGATGACGATATGGCAGTAAAAAATATTGAATAACTATATGCAATTTCTGAATCCGGTTTATCGAATCATTCTTTTGTCCTGGACTTTCAGTATTGGACCAATATCAAATATCACTCAATTTAGTTATTCAGAATATGGATTAGAAAATTTGTGATGATGACGATATGGCAGTAAAAAATATTGAATAACTATATGCAATTTCTGAATCCGGTTTATCGTTCAATATTGCAATTATAATGCCAAGAGTTTTACATTTTTGAAGTATGAAGAAAGTTCAGTAAATCAGACAAAACACAGCCAACTTATATGTACAAATTAGACTTAAAACTTAATTTACACATATTTTTAATCCATCCAAATTGTATTGCAACACTACCATATACTCCTCGAGCTTAGGCTAACAAAAACACAAAAAATCAGAAAATTGTAGTACATATAAAACTCATTGTTCAATATTATATATGAAAATGCATGTATTGCATGTATTATAATGTGAGAAGGATTGTAAATATTCAACAAACATAATATTATATGTGTAAATCATATTCAAATATTATGTAAGAGATGATTATATATGGTTATTAAAGAAATTAAATTACACAAAGGAAGTATATATATATCCAGTTCAAATTCTTGAAATTAGAAACGTTCCGTCCGACACAACAAAAAACACATATGAAATCCTCTTTTTTATTCTTCCGTCTTGGCTAATTGGAACATATTTTATGAGCTTGACTTATATATCCAATCCAATTATTACTTGTGCATTGATATTTATTTTTTGTAATCAAATAATTCTTTGGCAGAGTTAACTTTGTGTAAACGATATGATAATGTATAATAACTAAAACGAAACACAATTGATTTGCTATCTTAATATTTCATATTAGTTAGAATTTTTTTTAGATATTATACCTCTCCCTTTCATATACTTATGATATGAATCTCATTTTTGCCCCTTCTCCATCTGTTTCACTTCCCATCCCTCAAGAACGTGTGAGAAATTGACTTGTTCACAGCATAAATATTTACCTTCTTTTTATGTCAGCATGTCACCGACTATCTCAGGGCGTCATATTGTCATATACCACACCATATGCCACGACACCAGAAGAAGTTGACGGGTTGAGGCTATTATACGCTTTACAATGTCATCAAGTATAGAAAAGTTAGTAACTCAGTGTTCGTACCACACTACACACTGGTTCTCAGGGATCTATGTGTTATATCCTTTGGGATAAATATACAATAAAATAATGTGGCCATCGCCATTTTATTTAAAACTTTTCACACTTTATTTTCATGTCATCAACAGCGCTAAAACACAATCAACACGGTGGGAATGGGAAGGACAGCGATATATAGGAGAGTTGTATTTTGTATTGAAATGAAGACGGAAGTAAGTTCAATTAAGTGAAATTCTATGAAATTTTACAGCAATGATAATTTAACGGTGATGTTTGTACCTCTAAGAAAGGACTAACGCCTGAACTAACTGCAATTTCATAGTTAACGATGATGATAATCACAGATAAAACGTTGATACACGCTGATGATTTTATGATCATGTACAATTAAAGGCAAAACTCTTCACTTTTATGCTCTTGTATATATATTTTAAGCTTTTTGGCCATTGTACTTCCGTTTCCTAAAGCCGCAAACGGTTGACACGACATTGAAGTTGGTTGGCTTAACACACCTGTGAGTGGGAGTTTCGCCGGAACCCTAAAAGTAAAAGGAAAAGTTGTATTGAAATCTGTATAAATGAGGAAGACGTTGAAGATCTCAAGGCTTTTTCTAATTAAGATCGATGCAGGCTGGTAATGATCCGGAACTCACGCACGCAAATATTGCTTTTGTCATTATAAAAATCATTAAAAATAGAAGAAAAAACTTTTCCATTCATACTTCTTCTATAAATTTAAAATGTTAACAATAGCTATTGAAATCAAAATTGTGATAAAAAAAACAAGAGTATGAATATTTCTGGTATTTTTCCTCTGCAAAAAGGAAATTTGAAATGATATTTACGATCAAATCAGAGCATTTGTGAACGACTTTTTACCCTATGTTTGATCAACTCATTGATATTATAATTATTCAGAGCAATAACATTCCATTTGTAGGTAATCTAATAGAAAGTAATTCATGTTTTATCGCCTACGTGCACCGCTACCTATAAGGTATCATGATGAAAGTTTTGATATTTCCTATGAGAATACTTTTGATGACAATAAAAATATATATATGCTTACTCTCTTTCATCCTCTGAATATATCCGTCATGTGAAGCCTCCTCTGGCTTCGCCGCTGAGTGATGGGTGGCTTTAAATTCTTCGGTTGCTTTCAGGTATGTCATCAACACGACCAAAAACACAACTTTGGGAAACAAATGGAGAGACATTTTGACTTCGCTCTGAAACAAGAAATCAATCCCGGAAAGACAATAAATAATCAAATCAAGAAAACAATAAAATTTTAAAAGTAGGACTCTACCTCAAATCAATAAAAAAACTATTTGCATACAATTTAATACAATAAAATAACACTTCTATATCCTTACTTACCTATTTTGAGTCGAAAATAACAATAAATGCTAATTAACAACTTCCCTTCCCGAAATCCAGAAGGTTATGTTTATAATCAAAAGTCACAACACCCCAAACAACTAACAAAACAAAATGTATGCACGCAAAATACTTTTGTAAGTTATACTAAAGTTGATAATGATAATATATCAGAATTCCTTGATTATAGTTTGATGCTGATTTTGATATGATACGGTGGGGATCTCGCAACAAGTCCAAAACTCGTACAAGGTAAACGCAATCACAATTCGCTAAAAGAACTTTCCAAATTCATCAAGTTTGAAACTACTATTGACTACACAGTTTATATTTTTTTGACTTCATCATCACATCACATTACAAGTTGATTATTACACCATAACTTTATTGGCTATTACCATCTAAAGAAAAGACATATACAGAAAGGATCAGATCAGAATTATATTCAATACAATATTAGTAAATAGGAATAGCGTATTACACCAACTCACACAATTGCACGTGTGTAAAGTAGTTTTTAGCATATACTTTTAGATATAGATAGATGTATACACTTTGTATTTTGTATGCACCTAAAATGCACTATGTACCGTGAACAAATTAACTTGACACTCGGTCGGTCCTCGTCCTGCGCTAAAGATGATGACTATGATGATGATATGCTAATGCTCCTGTTTTTCTCTCAAAGACGATGTTGGAGACGAGACCACAAAAGTAATTTTTCTTTTTACATTACAACCAATACCAACCACAACATATATTGCAAATTATTGCAATCCTTTGCACACTCAAACAATGTGGATAAGACTATAGTTTTAAAACCTACTCGTTGACCCAGTCGTGAAGTTGGAAGTAGTGAATGAGTATAGCGAGATGCCTATATCTATGCCAAAGTATTTAAGACAAGGGAGAGAAAAAGATGTTAATGGTGGTGGCGATGCAGCTATAATAATAATTCACAGAGAATAAAGTGAATGTTGAATGTAGAAAAGTGAAGATTCATACTATTATAATTTGCAGTTTCGGGTTGGTTGGTGGTAATGGTGGTGGTTGCCTTTACATTACATTATACACGCTCATCATGAGCTCTATTCACTATTGTCGCTTTTTAAACAATAATGTCACTTGCTTACTTCAAGACTTCAACTCAACAAAGTACATAACCTGTTGTTATCATTATTATATCGCTATAATATCAGTATGCTGCGTGCATAGCATATAATATGCACTCTCTGTGAAATGAACATGCACTACCTTCAACCCTTCTATTGAATAAAAAAAACTGCACCCTCGGCATAGTTGATAGCATTTTATTCACATTTCTATTCATGCCACCCAGTAAACTACTAAAGTAGTAAAAAGTAGCAAAGACTTTTCTAAAGTGCTATAATATAATCTCAAATATAAGCAATTACCCATACATTAAGGGTGGTGGTGTTGATGGTGTTTGTGGTTTGATAGTTTGATTCAACTGCATGAAAAAATGTGAATATAGGTAGCTCCGTATGTCTTCACAAGAAAAAGGAGGAATTGAATTTTATCTTTGGATAAGATCAATAGAAAGAGATAATACACACACACACACCCTGTCCTCTGTCATGTGTGTTCACTTGATTCGCCTTCTGATTGGTGATTCTTAATATGGCTTGTTGTTTTGCAAAATTTGCGAATTGCACTGTAACACGCTGTTTTTATAATGCCGAAGTAGCCCTGTGTGGTAGGATGCTGCAATCTTACAAAAAAATATTTTATAATGTAATATATATATCTCCTTTTCTGACTTCATACTTGTTTTGGTTTACCAAACCTTTTAAAAACTGGTGTGGAGAACCTAAACCATCTTTCACAATATCCAGAGAGTTTCATACCCCAAACCCAGAAGTTTAGTTCAGTGTCAATAGGTGAGTTTACAAGATTATAGTCAAGGATAAAAAGATAAAGCGCAAAAGATTTTCATGGTAAGGATGAATGAGAGTTTAGTGGCTGGATACCATCATTTGGGTTAAGTCAGGATAAACTTGTTTTGTTGGAACAACACGCATATTTTTTCCTAGGTTTGCGATGCTTGATTAGCTAGTAAGCTCAATTATGCTGGTTGTAAATAAATAGGGTAGATTTTTTGCGTTATAATGTTCTACAAGTATTCCCACCAACAATCCTCAAATTACAAAATTGCACCGAAGTATTATAACACAATGGATAATAGATCGTAAGTATCGGCAGTATGAATGACAATAAAATGCAAACATTATAATAGGAGAAGGAGACAACAAAATTTAAAATGTTCATTTGAACTGGCGCATAATTATTTGAGACTGAAGAAACTTCGCAGTAGCAATCTGGGTCTTTGTAGCAAAAAATTGGTCTGTATAATGAGATAATGGTGGAGCCTGTAACATGTAATGCAGACGTTTTAATTGAAATGCATGCACGCATGATGGATAAATACAGAGAAGAGGGATACCATTAGCTTACGAATTAGAAGTATGAAAACAGATTGGAGCTACAAAAATGTTTACAAGTGTTGATAAAAAAAGGGATGATTGGAAAGAGAGCAAAACATGTAAAGTGTTCTACTTTATAAAATTTGGTTGCATCTTATTAGAGAGAAAAAACTACCTTTCGAATTTTCCTTGATTGGTTATATATGCGTTGCATTACAGGGTGCTTGGGACCATAGGTAAAAGCAACAGTAGAATATTTGCATGAAGTTGATAGCAACTTGCTGGTAGGGTCATGTCATACACTGGAAACTGGACCTATAATTCATCCCATCTGGAAAATTTTTGGCACGGAGGATTTTGGCTGTCGAAAGTAGCTCTTTTGAATTCGAATCACATTGTAAAATGGTATATGAAGGAGATATCCTTGAAGTGACATTGGCAGTCATGGCCAACATGTTCCCTAAAACCGGCTACAAACTGTTTATGCCAAAAATCTGAACCGGAATGACAATTTTTTCCGACTTGAACCAGCCGGTATGCGGTAGCATTAAAGCATCTTTTCAGCAAACTTGTGCGCAACATAATATAACGCAGCCACATATGCAAAGTCGTATTATGTAAAAAAAAGTAATTAAATTATTAAAATTGAAGATGAAAATGAAAAATGAATTGACAAAGTAATCACACATACACATACATTTAATAGCAACTTTATTCACAGCTCATGGAAGTAAAGTACATCACAATTGCTACACCACATTTAATTTATAATATTAAATGTATAATATTAACTTATATAATACAAATATCACAAGTTGCAATATCCCTTTTCGTTCCTCTTCTCACAATGAATTCATAATACAATTTTACACATTCATGTAAATTGTATTTCTCGTTGTTTTTCCATCATTTTACTTCCCCAAACAACACGTTTTTGATTTAAATACACTTCAAAAAGTCCCTGTTAAAAAGTAACTTGATGTAATGAATCATGTGTAATCATAGATATATATTGCACTACAAACTCTCTACATTCACTAGTTTTGTAATTATTTTTTGATACCCTTGGCCTGTTACTTTTACTCCTCACTACAAAAGCATGCACTTTTTTCTTCCCATTTTGTATTTTCAATATGATTATACGTCCAATAAGCTGGATCTGAAAACTAAGTACACACATTTATATTTATTTTATACACACACATATCGGCAACCGATTGTTTATTATTGTAGTGATAACAGGATGATAGATGATAAAATGATCAAGAACAAATCTTTTTTTATTATAATGGGTTCGTGATCCATTCTCCATATTACTCACATATATTCCATTTGAAATGCACACATTTTCTTTTACAACTTTGTACAATACTGAAGTACACAACTAGACACTTTTGAAACTAATGTTTTATCGGTTGGATGGATTTTACATGGAATAATACAAGCAATATATATTTTTTTATTTTATGAAGTTTTTAGTTTTTTTGCTGAAGGTTTTATAAATTTTTTAAGGATTTTTTTTAGATTTTCTAAATTTTTAGATGTTTTTTTTTGTTGTTTTACGTTT
>JAANSM010001417.1:0-18775 GCA_036850725.1 Orchesella villosa
GTAGTTCTTGAATTCGTCAAGTAATTATAGTCCTTTTTTAGTTTGTTAAGAGTCGCGTATCTACCTTGCTTACAAGCAATTTATTAATTGTACACAGTTTGTAAGCTTTCGGGGCCAAAAACAGCTCATATGAGCGTATAATACAATGCATAATTACTGATTTTTTCCAAGTATGCATAAGATTGGAACAAATTGTGAGTCATATGTAAAATACTTATGGATAGCTGCTAAGTTATTATTTTAACCGGTCGCCCTGAACCTTAATTTCATCCTTAATGTTCTCAAATGACATTGCCGTTTGCCTACTTCAATTATCTCAGCGATTATCATGAAGTCCTTTAAGCAATAATTACGTCCAGATCAAGGTAGTTTCCCTCGTGATACTTTTCATAGCGTGATTATAATACACATTTCTAGTCGCTTTCATAGCTATTCGTTATATAAACCAAAATAGTAGTGTTTATTCCCGTTCCTTAGCTGAAACAATTTCGTATGAATCGTAGAACTTTTTTCATATGAATATGATGCCGCTACCAATGAAACAAGGTAGAGCTTCTGGAATTCCCAGCTCAAAGTCATCCGTTATAACTCCGGTAATACAAAAAGCGGTTACCTTATACAAGAATACTTATGGCATTCTTCCACCAGTCATAGCAGATATTAAACTCAGGGAAAATGACATTCAACTCGAAATTCAAAAGCCGACATGGTTCTCCGTTTCGTATGCTTTGATCGGGTGTGTAGCTGTTAACCTTGCATTACTAAGTCTGCTTATCGTTTTAGTAAAAGCGTATTGGTTTTCATTGCTTGCCAAACTAAACACTCTACAAGTCGGTATGTTTTTGTCAGTACAAGTTGGTGCCTGGTACCTGTTGAAAACAGCACATGTTTATTTATCAAATTTGGAACCCATTCGGCATTTAAACACGCTGATATCAAACGAAGCGTCCCTGAGTAAGTATTAGTCTTAAAGTATCTTAAAAATGTTAAGGCGATACTTTAATTTCAAAATGTATTTGAATTACACAGAGTTCCAGACATTTAAGCAAGACATCATTTATTCTGAAGCCGTACTAATCTCGTTTATGACCTTGATAGTTTACGGTGGTATTCCCTTTCCATTTATGGGATGGTTGCTGGGCTGGTCCCCCATTCATATTGTACTAAACGAATTTATTCTTCCTCACCCCTTTTATCAGTCCATCTTAATCATAATTTTCCGAGAGTTTCTTTTACTTTTTATTTGCACCATTTGCTTCTATTATTTCATGAAATATCTTGCAATTAATCTTATCATAGCCACAGTATTGGGTATCGCAAGCGGGTCCTGGTATCGCACGCTGCTTAACAAAGACTTAACTGAAAGAAGTATACTTAAATTTTACAGACATTCTTCAATCTATGTAGAGATACTCTTAAACCTTTTAAGTCAACTAACAATCAGCTCGTTATTTTTATGTCAAGTTCTCTTAACGTATATTGGTTGGGTTACCGTCAACTGCTTTAATATTTTACCTAAATTTGTTATTGCATTCTTTGCAACCGCATTTGTGATTGGGTTGGTGCTTAGCATTGTTATTTTGTATCAAGAAGCTTTTGTTCGGATCCTGAGCATAGAATTGCTGACACGAAAACGACGCAAGTTTTTTGGATACAATAGAGAACGATACAGTTATTTTTACACGGTTAGTTGGAGAGCGCAGCAACCACTTAGGTTGAAGTGTGGCGATAGATTTCTGGTAACGAGAGATTCTGTTATAAATTTTTTGCATACTTTGAATGTAAATGTTACTAACGCCATTTTACTCATATTACCTTAAAGTTAAAACGTATAATAAAAATTGTTAAGTAGTTTATAGAATGGAGTTTATATTTATATTTTTAATTTGCTAATTGATTACCAGGTAAATTTAATCGTTATTTAGTACCTAGAAGTTCATATTTTATCTGGAATATCACTTATCAATTAACCTAATTTTAGGGTGTAAGTTTAGAGTGTAAAGTAGGTCTCCGTTACCAGAACCAAGCCAATTCAATAAATTAAGTGATTCATTTATTGATTCCGTTGAAGTCTTGAACACATGCTTTCAAATGAAATCGTTTTGTAAATTCGGCATCTATAACTTAACAAATGTCGTTTTAATGCTTATGTCTTAAATTGTAAACTTAATACTACGGGCATAATCTACAACGATAATCTAATATACTGTTGGAAAATCAAATTAATCAGACCATGCATATTGATTAGTATTTGTACCCAGTGAATACATTCAGGGTCAATACCAGCTCATATGAGCAAATAATACAATACATAAGTAATGTGTTTCCAGGAGTGCATGTAAGCTAGTATTGGTAGAAATTACAAGTCATGCAAAATGCTTATTGAACAACCATAGTTATTTCTATAACCGGGCGCCCGTAATCCTAATTCCAGCAACCAACGTTCTTGAAACTCCCATGGCCGTTTTACCTGGTTCAATTACCTATACGATTAACATGCAAAGCGTCCTTTACCCAATAAGTATGTCAAGGTCAAAGTAGTTTGAGATTTCCGCCTGATACTTTTTTGATAGCGTCACTCTCGTTAAAATTTCTAGTCACTAGCATAGCAATTGGCGAGTAAAAACGTTATCATTTATTCATCGGTCCTCAGCTAAAACAATTTTGTATGAATCATCGAATTATCCTAACATATGAAAATGATGCCAGTTCCAGTTACACAAGAGAAACCTGAAATTCCCAGATCAAAGGCATCCGTTTTAACCCCTGCAATACGAAAAGCGGTTACCTTATACAAAAATACTTATGGTCTTCTTCCACCAATCATAGCAGACATTAAACTTCGAGAAAATGATATTCAACTCCGAATTCTAGAGCCGACATGGTACTCCGTTTTATATGCTGTGACCGGGATTGTATCTACTACCGTTGGGTTACTAGCTGTGCTCATCGTTTTAGTAAAAGCGTATTGGTTTCCGTTGCGTTTCAACCTAAGCGTTCTACAAGTCTGCTTGTTTTTATCGATAGAAGTTGCAGGCTGGTACATGTTTACTACGGCACGAGTTTACTTATCTAATATGGAGCCTATTCGGCATATAAATACACTGGTATCAAATGAAATGCCGATGGGTAAGTAATCTCAAGTATAAAAGTACGTAAAAATATTCAATACGAATCTGTAAACCTTAATGATAAATACATTTGAATTACACAGAATTCCAGATATTTAATCAAGACATTATCCTTCCTGGAGCTGTATTAACAACATTCATGAAGTTAATAGTTTACGGTGGTATTCCCTTTCCATTTTTGGCATGGTTCTTTGACCTGGAACCCACCAAAATTATACTAAACGAATTTATTCTTCCCCATCCATACTACCAGTCGATACCTATTATAATTTTTCGACAGATATTTTCCCTTTTTGTTTGCATACTTGGATTTTATTATTTCATAAAATATCTTGCGATTAATGTTATGTTCGCTACAGCATTTAGTGTGGCAGGTAGCTCCTTTTATCGAACGTTAATTAACCAAAACTTGATGGAAAGTAAAGTACTCCAGTTCTACAAACATGCATCAATACATGGAGGGATACATTTTCAGTTTACTAGTCAATTAACAATCAGCTTGATGTTTCTAAGCCAAGTTCTCTTAACGTTTGTAGGATGGGTTACTGTTAATTGCTTTCATATATTACCTAAGATATTGATTGGGATGTTTGCGGCTGCATTTGTAGTTGGGTTAGTGCTTACTATTGTTATGCTGTTCCATGAAACATATGTTCGGATCTTGAGTATGGAAGTGCTAACAGTTAAACGACGTCAATTTTTGGGATTCAATCGGAGTCAACAACATTATTTCTTCACTGTTAGCTGGAGAGCACAACAACCACTTAGGTTGAAGTGTGGTGAGAGATTTGTGCTGACGAGAGATTGTGTCATAAATTATGTACATGCTTTGAATGTGAATGTTACCAACGCCATTTTACTTATACTGCCCTAAAATGGATGTATATATATATATATACACCGAGTGTGTTTAAGTCGGAAACTTATTTCAGTAAAACAAAAGTACTAGGTGAGTACAAATACCAATCAAAACCCTATCTTTAAACTCATCCTTTTCAGTGAGCAAACGTGTAACTCTGCTGTGTAAGGTGTTGTTGATTGGAAATCTCTTGAATAAATGAATTAATAAATTGTTTGTAAGCAAGGTAGATACGCAGCTCTTAACAAACTAAAAAAGGACTATAATTACTTGACGAATTCCAGAAGTACTCAAATACTTGATAAAGCATCTCGAAATATCCCACAAATATTGATTTTCAGCGTAATCAGTGACCTTTCGAACTTTCCCGCCGATAACTTTCGAACCGCTTGACCAAATTCACTGAAAAGTATTCAATGGCGATCCCTTAAGGTGGACTACGTGTATACCAAATTTGGTCGAAATCGGTCAATGTATGTGGCCAGGAGGGTGCATACGGACAGACAGACGGACAGACAGACAAACTTAGTAAAATTATAACTTGGCTCATTTTAACACGTATAAATCGATTGGTAACTTCTTTGTTAAAACATCCATCTGCAAAATTAACATTTTACAGGAGAAGAGAAAAGCTATAACAGTAGCAAATTACTAACTACTTAGACGATAATAATTTTTGGAAATCACATGAATCATCAAAAAATGATGATGGATTGTATTTATTCATTTTATTTCTGCCGAAGTTGTCTAAAATAGCATCATAGTATAGTTGCAAATTCACATCTTTTATGACACGAGTTATATTGGGTAACATATTAAAGCAAGCGATTCTACATTTCTTTCATCTATATCGTGCCATGCTGAAATATAAAACAATATAAAGTGTATTTAAATTGTATTTCGTATTATAATTTGATTTGTTTTAATACACAACTTTCTAATATATTTTACCAGATATCCGCCTAATTTTTGAACAAATCATTTATCAATCCTTTTCCTTCCTAACGTTAACGTCTCCATAAAAATATTGATAGTGTTTAACATACTATAAGGTATGCATAAAATCATTACCCTGTTAACTACAAATAACAAGAAAATGAGACAGTAACCTTGAGAAATTCGCGCTCCATTGAAACACCAATCACGACAATTTTATAACTTAATAAACTATTAAAGCTCTATTGAAACTTTAGTTCATATTAAAGAATCACCGTTCAAGATTTCAATCGTGTAAAATTTCCTAGCAATGCAAGACTCGCGATATTATTCAAAACGATATTTAAAAGCTCAATGCCGAATTTTTCCTTCACGATTCTTACAAATCCGATTGAGAATCCAATATCCGGACAAGACCTTAGTTCATAGCGTTCTGTCTTGGAAAGAAGAATTGCGCAGTTGCGCGTACAACACAATTTGAAAGAAGCACAGTTTCTGTATGGAGTACTGGCTAAATAAACGAGTAGAATAGTGCCTATAACAATAGAAATTGTTATAAACATACATGCACAGTAAGCTATAAATGGCAACTGGTTGTAGCACAGTATCGAACTATAACCAAAGCAAGAGGTCTCGGTTACCGCACAGACAGCTAAAATGAAGAGAAAATCACGACTAATTTCTCGAACAGTCGCTGTCAATAACTGTAGAATTCGATACTGACGTATAAGCTGCCTGAATCGAACTTTCGAAATAGACTGCCCTTTCTTATTCACTATCAATTGAAGCTGGTAAGACATCTTTACCGTTGTCTCCCCAATGACCACAGCTGCTAACAGAAAAGAAAGAAAAACGGGCGCTGCATGTATGCCTGCGAGGAGGTACGAGACCGAAGAAAATATTTTTATCGCAAGAGGAACCTTGGTTCCTTCCTCTGTAAATAATATTGATAATAGGGTTACTATCGGTTCATAATTTCGCAGCAGAGGTAGAATTGATAGAAGTAGGGGATATCCAGTGACGAAAACAATGCTCAATTCATAAACAAGTATATCCTCAAATAATAGTTTTATCCAGTGGTGACGTTTTGCTTGAGATCGCCATCTAAGGTTTTCGTGACTGTTAAATTCTAGGCATTTTAAAATTTGAGACATTAAGTACACAATAGCTTTCTTGTGCGTTTCCACCATGTGAAACATTGCGTATCCAGAAAACAAAATCGCCAGCAATGCAACGATCATCCCAAGTTGCTCCAAGTCCTCGTTCTTTTTCCATGACTTAATTAAAGCATGAAGCCTCCATAAGATTAGAATGGTTACTATTTCAATGAAGGTATTTGTGCAATTCCAGAGAATTTGCGAGAGCATGCTCCTTTCAGCGGATTTATTTGTAATAACAATAATTCCGGGTTGGATAGAATATGGAACGGGGAGAAATAGTTGAAGATGCTGCTGAACTTTGTTGCAGGCTCTGGAGAAACCCATTATTATGATTTCTGAGGAGATAATTCTATATTTTAGGGCTAATTTATAAGAATATTTTAAACTTGAACGTATACGTTGTTGTTCAACAATGCCCCTACTTATAAATCTTGAAAGGCGCAGCTAAGCATGCCATTAAACCTTTAAGTGATAGTCATATTGGACAACTGAAGAAATTGCTAGAGCTAGTGGAAAGATTCAAGTGGTTGGGATTTATCTATCGTAAAATCGATGACAAGGATACCACACATGGTTTTAAGTATCGGCTTCAACATATTCGTTCTATATATTACACGATGGGGGTTTATTCCTAATAAAGTTAAAGTACCTTTCCTTGTTTTATACAACAATTTGTTTTCAGGTATATAGTATAGTAGTATAGTATATATGTTAAGTTTTACTCAATAAATCATAATTACCGAACGATATCAACAACGTTATGGTCAGTAAGCTAAGCATAGGATATCTATAGAGGAAATTCATCGGGAACTCAAACATGCTACAATCCGTAAAATATATGTTAATTTTCTATAGAATCGATTAAAAGCAATGTTTTTTATACAAAGCAATGTTAAAGAATCAAGCATCAAATCGTGAAAAATTAAACAGAGAACCCACCCTCCGTTAAAATTTCAAAAGCGCCATGCTGATCACGTTGTACCTCAGCTGTATTAAGTAGTATAGGCATGAACTACACTATACAAGGGGTAGCTTCATTTTCGTCACTTAATAAATCATAGTTACCGGACGATACCAACAACGTTTTGGTCTGAAAGTTAAGCATAGATTTATGTAGGAAATTCAGCAGGCACTCAAACATGCTATAACCCGTAAAATATAATATGCTCATTTTCTATAGAATTGGTTAAAAGCAATATTTTATATACAAAGCAATGTTAAAGAATCAAGCATCAAATCTTCAAAAATTATATAGAAAAACCATCCAACATTGAATTTCAAAAGCGCCATGCTGGTCACGTTGTACCTCTGCTATAGTAAGGAGTGTATGTAAGAACTTCACTAAGCAAGGGGTAGCTTCGTTTTGGTCAGATTAAACTACATATACTGTGCTATAAAACAAGGTTGGAATTGATTTTCTATGCGCGAGGTCAGATAGGTTAAATAAATGTCAAATTTCATGATTGAGCTTAGGTTCCATTGGTAGGAGAGGTAAACTATGTGGACAAAGTTGGCGAAATACAACATAATATGAAAAGAAATTTCGGAGTCAATCAATAATATCTTATTGTTCAATATCCGATCCTCTGTCCACTTGTAGGTACTTTATATAATTCAAACTCGAACTCGTAACTCAAGTTTGGGCGTAACCCTAGTCAGAATTCTCTCGTTGAATCGCTAAAGAATTAAGGTACCTGAGAAATTTTCAGAAGAATTTCTCCTTATACAAAAAATACCAAGACATGTAAACCAAATAGGAAATATTTACTGAAAGCTTGTATTCTGACAAATTTTTAAAATTTAAACATTGTTTTTTGATTGACAATTGGTCATTTAATACATTTGAAGTTATAACTCCATACAATAATAAGTCACAAAAAGTGTGAAAGCCACTCCCTGTGATCCGCTAGTGACTCTGTATGAGAATCGAAGAAAAAGACGTTTTGTCATTTAATATGCATGTGATCGTCCTCCTCCACCCTCTCTGGGGTCAATATAACTGTGAAAGCCATTCCTCTGTGATCCGCTAATAATTCTGTATGAGAATCGAAGAAAAAGATTTATTGCTATAGAAATGCATGTGACGTTTCAACCCCCTTCGGGTCACAGGGGCCCGGAAGTCTGAAATTCATTGCATGGGACCATTGTGACTTTTGGACTCCCATATCTCGGGTCACAAGTGTGGTCCACCGGTCCACTCGAGCTTGAGTGTAGGGTTTTTTATCGTCATTTATTGATTACCATGCCATACTCGCCATTTTTATGATCGACTCCAAGTTTTGATCGCGATAGCTATTTGATCGACTTCTGTCAATTTCGTTTCTTGCATATTTTTAAAGAAAATTGTGAGAATGGTGGCATACATCCTAGTTTATTCAGAATTCCATTTCAGTTGTTTCGAAATTGTCAAGTAATATGCAATGAAAAAAATCATTTGAAGATAAAATATAAAAAATTATGATGAGATGCTAGATATACTCATTGCTAACTATCTAAAAACTATAATAACAATAAATTATTCTCGTACACTGTTGCGTCAGTAATTTTGGGGGTTTCCTTGAATGGAGGACTAATCTTCTGGAATAACTTTTATAAGTTGCACATTTCCAGTATTGCACCCCCATTTTTTTGCGAACTGACTCGGACCAAGACCAAAATCAAACCAAATATAATACATAATTTTCCTTCATACAATCATTAAAAAAACTTATACATAAGCTGGGACTATATATTACGAAAGTTATACGAGAACATTCTCTAACAAAGAAAATGATATGAGAACAATATTTATGCAAATCTAAAATCTTTCTATCCATTCCGTCATTTCCGCGTGCAAAGAGAATGTACAGACTGTAAATTAAAAGCAAGAATAGTTGCAGAGTGCCTGGTCGAATGATGAACCCGAAATTTGAAACAGCTTTTTCAACACTACTCATATCGCGTAGTGAGTAAGTGGAGTGGAGAGAGGAAACCAGTCATGTTGGAATTGCGAACAGAGCAATGCCTTAAACTATTGACTAATGCTCTTTACGACACAAATATTCACTGTATTTAAATAATAATTATTATTTCATATATTATTTATATTTTAACTATATACGACTTTATTCAATGTATTTTACAAAATTTCCTTACTCGCGATGACCTCTTCTTCAATGTATTACTATATTGTGTTTAACCTATACGGTATGTTGTGCAATGAATTGAAAATTGTGAACTGCATGCAACAATGAAATGTGACAGTAAATTTGAGTAATTTGCGATCCATTCGAACGAAGCAATCACGACAATGCTGCAGCTTAGTTAATTATTGAAACTTTAAGTTTTAGTTCGCGGTTCATAATACAGGAACACCGTTCAGGATTTCAATCGTTTAAAACTCTCTAACAATGCAAGACTCGCAATATTGTTCAAAACGATATTTAAAAGCTCAATTGCTAATTTTTCCTTTGCGATACTTACAAATCCGAATGAGAATCCAATCTCTGGACAAGCCCTTAGTTCATAGCGTTCTTTTTTGGAAAGAAGAATGTTGCGCGTATAACCCAATTTGAAAGAAGCACAGTTTCTGTATGGGGTACTGGCTAAAGTAATGAGTATACAGCCACCAATAAAAATGGCTATTGTTAGAAAAGCGCTCGCAATGTAAAAGATAAATGGTAACTGGTTGTAACACAATATCGAAATATAACCAAAGGAAGATGCCTCGGTCACCGCACAGACAGCTACAATGAAGAGAAAGTCACGACTAATTTCTCGAACGGCCGCTATCAATAACTGTAGAATTCGATACTGACGTATAAGCTGCCTGAATCGAACTTTCGAAATCGACTCCACTCTTCTATTCACTATTAATTGAAGCTGGTAAGAGATCTTTAGTGTTGTCTCCCCAACTACCACAGCTCCTAATAGAAGCGAAAGAAAAACGGGCGCTGCATGCATACATGCGCAGAAATACAAGAGTGAAGTAAATATTTTTATCGTAAGAGGAACCTTAGTTCCCTGCTCTGTTAAGAATAATGATAATAGGGTTATTATCGGCTCATAACTTCGCAGCACAGGTAGAATTGATAGCAGTACCGGATATGCAGTGACAAAGACAATACTCAATTCGTATACAAGTATATCCTCAAGTGATAGCTTTATCCAGCGGTGACGTTTTTCTTGTGTCTGCCGTCTAATATTTTCATAACTTTTTAATTCTAAACATTTTAAAATTTGAGACATTAAGTACACCAAAGCTTTCTTGTGCATATCTATCATCTGAAACATTGAATATACACAAACCATAATTGCTAGCATTGCAACGACCATTCCAAGTTGCTCCAAGTCCTCGTGCTTTCCCCATGAGTTAATTAAAGCATGAATCCTCCATATGATTAGAATAATCGCAAGTTCCGTGAAGGTCTTTGTGAAATTCCAGAGAATTTGGTAGAGCGTGCTCCTTTCAGCAGATTCATTTGTTACAACAATAATTCCGGGTTGGATAGAATATGGAACGGGAAAAAATAGTTGAAGATATCGTTGAACTTTGTTACAGGCTCTGGAGAAACCCATTATTATGATTTCTGAGAAGAAAATTGTATTCTTTACAGCGAATGTATAAGAATATATTAATTTTGAACCTATTTATGGTCGTTTAACAATTGTAACTAATTACAAATTGTAAATCGTTTATGTAACAATTGTAAATCGTTTAACCCCTACTTGTAAATCTTGAAAGATTCAGCTAAGGGTTCTATTCAACCAACCTATAAATCATAAGCGTAGTTGACAACTGAAGATATTGTTGGAGCTAGGGAAAGATTGAACTGATTTTTCTGCTGCTATAAATTGTGACGTAAAATCGATGAAATACATACCACAAATGGTTTCAAATATCGGCTTCAACATAAAGGTTCTATAGGATATATACAGTGGGCTTATGTTGCTAAGAAAAATACAAGTCCATTTCATGTTTTATAAAACTATATATGTGCTACTACTACAACTACTATACAATTTTTCAAATTCAAAAAACAATTTTTTTCTTCAATTATTTACAAAAAGCGAACAATATCCAGAATGATGTTATGGCTTTGTGAGTTATGGATAGGAAATACGTGTAGGAAAGGAAATTCATCATGTATTAAAAAATCCGTAAAGCATATGTTAGTGTGGTAGAGAATCGTTTGAAATCAATATTTTATGTACAAAGCAATGCAAGAGAATCAAGCCTCAAATCATGAAAACTTAAGCAGCTGACTCACTCATCCAACGGAAAAATTTCTAAAACGCCATTCTAGTGATGCTGTACGCAGCTATGGTAGTATACGTATGAATTTCACTAACCATAAGGGGTAGTTTTATTTTGGTCACATTAAAATATACTGTGGTGTATAGAACACGATGGGAATTTACAATATGAGAGATCATGGATTAACTTATACAACACATTAAACGAAATTTTAGAGTCAATAATAATATTTTATTGATTAATATCCAAACCTCTATCCGATTGTAGCTGTACTTTAAATAATTCAAACTCAAACTCTTAACCAAGTTTGGGCGTAACCCTAGTCAGAATTCTGTCAGGTATTCTCTAATGACTTAAACCACCTTAAAAAATTTCAGAAGAATTTCCCCTGATACAAAAAATAATAAAACTCCTCGTGCTGCAAAATGACCATGTAATCTACCCATATGAAATGGCAGCCTAATGCATAATGCAAAGGGTTTTATTAAAGTTCTTTGCAATGACATTTAGAACGTTAAGATTGGAACTTGGAAAGATTTTTAAGTTCAAATTTTCTGAAATTTTTATTATATTGTCGAATGCTTACAAGTATCTTAAGTTTAGTTTTTTACCCATTCAACACAAAAATGAGACAATTAGAGGTTGGGTTTTTGCATTGTAGTAAAAGTGGTTTCCCATAATATTTAATTGTTTTTGTTTTGTTAACTTTAAGACATCTATTTCAAATCCAAGTGCAAGGGCAAAATAACAATTTCTACTTACTTCAAATTCACTTCGATTAATTTATAAGATATAATTGGTCATAGTATTTCACAGGGCACATGTGTGTGTATGTATTTATGGGTCCCCGAGACCAGTGAGACTGAATTAGCACACTACAGATGACTGGTGGGTACTACCGAATTCGTATATCTTTACAGACGACCGCGCCCCCGTACAAACACAAAGCCAAGGACGATTCTCAGGCCGAATTTGAGTAGCATTTTTGTTCAGAAATGCCCCCAGGAGAAAACGTACCCTCGCGCCCATGCTAGTAGCCCGAGAACTTACTAGACATGGCCAGAACGGCGGCTTGCAATTATTCACAATATTGCAACAGGAACAATATTAAGGTTCAACTAATAAAATAGCATTCGTAAGATTGGTATTAAGAACATTGATATAGTTAATAATAGCATTTTTCGTTAGAGCAAATCTATCTCCACACTTTATCGGCAAAGGTCTCTGAGCTCTCCAATTACTCATATAGTAACATTGGCTGATATTTCTTTTTCGACCATAAAACTGCTTCCGTTTCAGCGTCAATAATTCAATACTTAGCAGCCGAACAATGGCTGTTTGATGGAGCAGGAATACAGTCATCACTGACCCAAGTAAGCAGCATAACGCCATTATACCTGTGATAGGCACGGGCAGAATATGAAAGCAGTTAACGGCAACCCAGCCCGTAAATGTGAGCCAAACCTGGCTCCATGTCACCATACTAACTGTAGTTTGGCTAATGAAGTCTTCGAGTATTATGCCATATATTGAAAATTGCTTGTAACAACGCAAAATCCGAGCGTCGTCTAATTTTTGGGAGAGAAGAGTTCGATATATTGAGGAGGCAGCTACTCCCATTAAGATAGGAATTATGACGTTCAGTACAAGGTATTTAAGGAAATAAAGCAAGCCAAGAGTGTATAAAGCCAATGATACAAAATTTCGAATGAAAATAATTTGAAAACTTAGGTAGTATTTATGAGTAAAAAATAACTCGTTTAGTATAACTGAGAATGGGTCCCAACCAATGAACCAAGCAAGTATTGAAAATGGGATGGAAAGAATTGCGGAACAAACTACGACAGCGTTTAGTAGAATTCCAGCCAAAATGTACTGATTTTTGTCCACATAAAAATCTATTGTAGAAAAATAAAATCATGTTAATATATATATTTTCATGACTATACTGAAGAAAATATCTGAGTTTGACTTACGCATCTCCATCTCGTATACCAACAATTTATTCAGGTAACTCACACAATCCACATTTACCAGATATGTTCTCGCAATGGCGAATGATAAGAGAATGTATGTAATGTAAATTAAGAACAAGAATATTTGCAGAGCGCCTAGCCGAATGACGGAAGAGGCATAAAAAACTTTAAATAAAATTATCAGTAAACCTGTTAGCAAAAAAGTGTTAAAAACGAAAGCAAGTAGAGAAATTGAAATCGATTGACAATTAAATTGTTGAACCCGAAATTGGATGAAGTTTTCGAAAACCTGAATGTCTGCAATTATTGGTGGAAGTAAGCCGTAACTGTATTTGTAGAAGGTAACTGCGTTTCTAATCAAAGGTGTGAGAATTGACGACGAGTTGTTGTGATTTGAATAAAATCCACTTTGATTTTGCATGATGAAATACCACACTGCACTGTGGCTAGAGCGATACTAAGAAATATTTACTGAAATGTTTTTAAATCGGTGAGAATTCGTTTTAACATGAAAACTTTATCAAAGCAAGTAAAAAATGTAGTCGAATTCTCATCATGGAATTTTCATGACTTTATGCTATCAGTTTGAGTTTACAATTGTTCAAATTCTTGTTATTTTTTATTGCTTATTACGAAAAATATGGCAACCTTGACCATACTAGTTATAATACTTAAATTTTAAAATTGGCTTCATACGTAAAGAATCAAATTGTGAGCAATTAAGATTTTATTGGAGTAATTTATGAGAAAAAGTAATAGTTGTCAATGTATAATTTTATATATATTTTTGTGCTGGCTAGAAGCTTTAATTACACCTTCAATTTGTTGAGAAGGCCAAACAATTTAACGTTTTCGTTTTGGATACCACTTATCACTAAACGTTTATAATCAATAAGCACTTTCATTTGGCTTATATAACCTTACTCATAATTTGTTCAGCTAAATATGGGTTGGTTTACGGCAGACATGTTAAGTGGATTAAAACGGCTATGACTTGTATCTGTTTTTAGCCGGATTTTAACGGCTTCTATGGTTAAAATGGCTAATATACCTAAAACGTATACATATAGCATTGTATTGGTCAATAGACCACACACATATATGTAAATAAGTCACGATATAAGGTATATTGTCCATATATAGCCATTATTAGCCATTAGCCGTTAAAAACCGTTTATATCCGGATTCATGGCTTTTATTACATTAGCCACTGACTTTTAACACCTCTGGTTTACGGCGGCTGCCCATACTTACTTCGGTGACGTTAATATATTAAGTTGGATAATAAATAAATACTCCACAAAAGCGCCTTGCGATGAGCTATGGTTCTATAATTGCGAGACTAGCCATAGAAGTTTCCAAAACATTTGGTAGCAACCGCACAAATTAGTTTAACTTAAACCAAACTCAAAATTGACACGCGCGGCATTGATTTGAAGTTCAAAGCTAAGTTGGTATAACTACGTAAGCTTACTCACTTGAATGACTGAACAAACATAGAGGGGCTCGCAAATTCCTTGGAGGGTAGCTAAAGCGTTGCCGTTGCCGTATATATTTATAAAGTATATAAAGTTCTGCTATATTGAATAGATACATACTTAGATAGATAGAAGTTTTGGCTGTGAGCCAGTTTTTCTACCTTCAAACACCAAACCGTTGAAAACAGGGATAAAAATACTCGTAGTGTTATAATATATTTTTAGCTTTAATTATGACAGTAACCACAATTTATAAGCAATGACTCAACAATGTGTACGATAAAATTAGTGTAGCATAAGAATTAAAAGAGCTCATGATTAAGATTTTCATTAACCACTATAATAGATTTAAGCTTTTTATATTTATGCATATGCGATATAATTCTAGAGAAATATTCGTATCTACATATATATACATTATGACACATTGCATAACCCATTGTACCCTTACTTACAACCCTTACTTTGTAAAAATATAGCATAATCGGTATTAAGCAACAAAATCAACCATAAATATCTTTATTTCCCTAGTCACTAGGCGTGCTTCGATATAAAAATTTAAACTTTGTAGCCATACGTTTGTAACTAATTAAGGTAGCGTTTGTTATTTCATTCGTTTGAAGTCCCCCAACAATACGAGACTCGCAGTGAGGTTTAAAATAACATCTGAAATGGCAAGTGCTACTCCTTCGGTTACTATCCTTTTAAACCCAATTGAGAAACCAATAGGCGAACATGATCTTAGTTGGTACCTTTCCCTCTTGCATAAAACCAAGTTACGTTTGCACCCCAGTTTAAATGCCTCCCCATTCTTGTACGGAACACTGGCTAACGTGACAAGTAGAAAAATGATAGTGAACACAGCTAAGGTTATGCAAACACATGCCAGATAAAGCAAAAATGGTAAAAACTTGTAATACATCAGCGTAATATAACCAAGACCGGATGCCTGGATGACCCCAATGACAACTAAATTTGCAAGATAGTCACCTGTACATAGTCGCCCGAGTGATGTCAACAACTCCAGAATTCGATACTGCATTAGCAGCTGTTTGAATCTAACCTTTGAGACCGACATGGTTGGTTTATTCACTAGCATATGAAGCGGTCGAGACATTTGTAGGGTCGAATCCAGACATACCATTGAGGCCAATAAAACCACAAGAAATAGTGGCGCTGTGTGCATAATTACTTTAAAGTAAATGAGAGAAGCGACTATTTTTGTCAAGAGAGAAGGATTGGTTGGGTCGGTTGCAAATACCGTTGAAAACAGCTTTATTAAAGGGTCGTAATTTCGCAACAGAGGTACTGCAGACACTACTAGCGGATATGTTGTTACCGACACGAAACTCAATTCATAAATGAGTACTTCTTTCATAGACGGTCTTATCCAGCGGTTAGGGTGGCGCCTTAAGGGTTTCAGTCGATTTAGATCTTTCTGTTTCTTCAATTCGGTTTGTGTTAGATATTGAGCCACGAGGTAAATGAAGGAGTTTCCGTGTGTCTCCAACATCTGAACCGTTGAAGACCCACACATTATTATCGACAACCCTGCAACGAGGATTCCAAGTTGCTCCAAATCCCTATTATTTTTCCAGGTTTGAAACAATACTTGAAGTCTCCATAAGAATAGAATCATGCCAAACGCCGCGAAATATTTTGTGGATTTCCAAAGAATTTTCCAAAGTGTACTTTTCTTGCCAGATTTATTTGTGACAACGATTATGCCCGGCTGAATGGAATATGGGATGGGATAATATATTTGGAGAAGCCGTAACACATGACTGCATGCTTTGGAGAAACCCATAATTTATTTCTTTATGATTTCAACTGTATTTCACAGTAGTTCATTAAAATGGTTCATTATTTGATACTTGGATTAGTTTAATGCATAGATCGTCCTTTACCCTTGGCTTAATTTACGACTGAGCTATGTGTTCAATACAATACTTTTAATCGTATTACTCGACTCAAGAAAATGTTAGCAACTGTGAAAAACTTCAACCTAGCTTGAGAGAACAACGTATATTTGTAGCTACCTGAAGACCGATCGGTAAAAAAAAATTTTATTGTATGATGTTCCTGCTGGATATCGTGCAATATTAAAGCTTTTGTAGGAAAAGTACCTAAAGCATTCGTATTTGGCGAACATACGACAAAAATATTTTTTATCAAAATCGTACACTCATAGACCTGTGTTTATTATCTACCTAAAGAAAATACCTGTATTTGGTGGATTATTAGATCAGTATCATGTCTGTCTGTCCGACTACACGATATCTCAGAAACTACTCGATCTATTAACTTAAAATTTGGTACATCGACAGCATATAAGTAAGGAAAAAAAAGTTGAAAGGAATTTCAGATCTGTGGACCTAGTAGGATCTGAGATATGACGGCCGAGATGTCACTTGCATTTTAAAGGGGAAAAATATTTTCCCCCAGTTTCAATTTAAGTGGCATCAGCAACTGGTTTGGTCACACTGATATTCCTTTGAAGTGGAAAAAAACATTCTCACGTAGAATCAACAGCTGATAACATTGGAATGGTTTTTACAAATAAATTGACCCCAGACATGCATGGGGAAGGGCGTAAGGTTAACATGCAATTTAAATTGTGAAAATGTTTTTTATTTATGCATAGAATCAATGATTGATCGCGGTGAAATAGTTTTTACATCTAAGGTGGCCCCGACTATGAGATATAGGTGAAGGTTACATACGTTTTTAGCTAAAATTGTCACTCATCTTTGCTTCTCAGACATATTCAACGACTCACCATAGTGGATGATTTTCATACTCATTTTTATCCCAGATTTGGGAAACATACAAGTACATATGTACTAAATTACAGATTTTCTTTTCTTTATTGTCAATTTGAAAATTTAATGCTTATAATTCAAACAGTCAACTAGAATGCACGCTTTTGTTAGATTCTTCTGTTCTGATTACTCTTCTTGTCATAGGCGTTCTTCTAATATTTGTTCAAAATATCAAGCAGAGTCAAAGGAACAACCCGTCCAAATAAATATAATACATCGTACCTTAAAAGTCAGTTATAGAAGGTTTAAGGTATACAACTTTTGTTATATAGTTGGTAAAGACTATAGAAACAAGAACAACAAAACCCCAATGGAGTATCTAACAAAAGTATGTTGATTGATTATTAAAATCATAAATATTACGTTTTTCTGGTGACAATCCAGTAATATAAAAATTGTAATCGAACCAATTACTGTTAAATTCGTCTCACTGCTCTTAAAACTATTGATTATGTCAGAGAATGGAAGCAAACAACTTTTTGTCATTTAAAATTAAAATGGATGTGACCTGCACTCTCACTTCCACGTCTGATATGTCAAATTGAATGAGTGTAAACACAATTCGTTTTTTGGTTCATTGTGGATTCTGTGTGAGCCTGAAAAAAATCAGTTAAGAATACATGTGACCTTCATCCAGTCCCCAATATTTGATGTCGCAATGAGTGTCGAAAGGTCTGGAACTTCTATTTATTTATCTTTTTTAAGCTGTTTGCTAACCGAATTCAAGGTTTATCGGTTCAAGTAGTATTCGAGATTTTCTATTCATTGACAGACATACATATTGCCAAGCAGACAGAAGGACAGAAAAAGATGATACCGAAATCATAATACACCAATGGACTTTTTCAACGCTTTGGGTAGATAATAAACATTCAGAGTTGCTCATAATCCCGGATTACGGTAATCGGATTACGGGATTGGGATTACGGATTGTAATCCATACTCCCAATCCAGGCTTGGAGTTTTCTTTATGATAATCCGTAATCCATAATCCCGATAGGCTAGTTGTGGTATCATAATCCATAATCAATCTAAAAATCGAAAAAACGAGTGTTCATAATCCGCAATCCCGGATTATTGGATTAAATTACGCGCAACATTTGCAACCATTTGTAAGTTGTAAGTTGTAACAACTAGAAAAGAAGATGTTAATGGCAAAGTACAGTGTACTTATTTC